>BMAW01095941.1:355840-433345 GCA_019974015.1 Nephila pilipes
ATATATATATATATATATATATTCATATATATATATATATGAAAACCTTTTCATTTTACAGTGAAATGGCTTTAAAATGTAAAACGAAATTTTATATCATTTATTTCCTTTTAAGTAAACATATTTCTAAGCTCTAAGTATGTAAAATAACTCAAATAAATTAGTTATAGGAAATTTGAGGATTGGTTAATGGATTGTTTCTTAACTTCGCACTTAGAATCAACACGAAGGCTATTGACGATGTACCTCCTCATTTTGAACCTCTGTCAAATGATAAGATTTCTCTTGACCTAACACCTCCCTTTTACTAAACTTCCATACTCCGCCAACAGGAGGACTTGGAACTTCGACAGATTTAAAGTGTATCATGTTCAACCCGTTTCCCAGTGGGTCTTTAATGGCAAAAGACTCGAACCCGTGTCTCATTGGAAACAATGCGGGTTGAGAATTCGGGATCATGAGGCTACTGTAGCCACCAGGAGATTGGTGAAAGATTTATAATTGCAGAAGAAAAAGAAAGTGATTCTATGATAGCTTAAATAAAGATAGATTCTATATAAGAATTATTTCAGATACATAATACTATTTCATATACTGTTTAATTGAGGACGAGTTAGGATTTCCTCCACTTACATGATATGCATATTGAGTATTGGTTATTTTTACAGACTGTTGGATTAATTTTCACTCTTGTCTGTTTGAACTGTAATTAATATGGATCAAATGCTAAGTAGCGAAACTTGAGCATCACACTATTTATCTTAGGAGGTCTTAAAACAGAGTAAATTCCATTAATTCGATTATTGAACAAAACATATAAATACAAATGATAAATCGTGTAATATAAGGATTCTAGCACATCCATTGTCTATCATCATTCAATACAGTTAATCAATACAACTGAATAATATCCCTCAATCATTATTACTGAAGTACCATTAAAAATATATGATATTAGTTATCCACAACTATGATCGAATTGCTTCACTTAGTGAACTGTGAAATGGATTATTGTATAAATATTTGTTTCTATTTTACAGTAACAATAATTTTATATTCAAGATATATTTATATACAAGATATATTAATATTCTTAAGATATATTTAACTTAATAATTGATTGCCTACTTTATTTTTAATATCTGAACAGAATATATATTTTATATTTTGCTTTAACTTTAATATTTAATTTAATAATTAATTTTTATGGCATAATCATCCATTTTTATTTTAATTTTATTTTTTGTTGCAATTGTCATCTTTTTGCACTTTAAAATGTTTTGTATTCTTTAAAGAACTAGTATCATTATAGTATTACATAAAACTTTGTACTTAGAAATGATGTAATACTACTAAATTCTATATACATATATATATATATATATATATATATATATATATATATATATATATATATATATATATATATATTGAAAAATTATGAAAGAATAATTTAAAATATTTAAAAAGACAAAAATCCAGAAAGAAATGTAATAATGAAAGAATAAGAAGTAAATGAAAATATGGAACCCAGCAAGTCAAAAAGCAAATTCGCGCTCAGGAGCAAATAAACGGGTTAAACTAGTTTAATGGTACCAACCTTCCCCTTTTGCGACTTGGTAGGCTGAATCGGGAAATCCAAATTACAAGAGAGTTCAATGATTAAAAAATGCAAAAAAGTTCAGCGATAAAATCTACAAAAATAAAAACTATAATTCTGAAAATTATCAGCAAATCAAAATATAAAAATTACTTAAAAAAATTCAAAGAAATGAAGATTCAAATATGTGAGTAGTAAGACGGAATATTCTTTAAGCTTCAAAATGGATATCAGATACTCAAAATGTAAAAAATAAAACACGTCATCACCATATATATATATATATATATATATATATATATATATATAATATTCTTAAATCGTCAATTCAATTTATTCAATTATTTCAGCTGATTAATTGATTCAAGTTATTCTTCATATTGGAGAAGAATCTGTTAGACTTAATTGCTATACAGATTCTTCAATATAGTAATTAAGTCTAACAGATTCCTACTGTATTGATTCTCCGATTGTCCAATAGAATTATCAACAGCGTTTAAAATATTTTTTTCTAGTAAAAGACGGATAATTTTCTAAATAATTAAGCAGTAATAGAAGAATTGCGTATTTTTTCGTAATAACATTTCAATTTTTAAAGCATTAAAAAGGCATAGGTGTTTGCAAAAAGGTATTTATTCGCCTTGTTCGAAACAAAATATGATCTTGAAACGGACAAAGAGTGTGAAACCGCAATAACTAACTGTTGGATTCCAAAAGAAAAATATTCCAATCAAGAATTACTTGAAATGCGAATTATTATGGATATCAATAACACGCTTTCGGTTTTTGCTCTTAGTCAAACATTTTTATTATTTTCATATGACGAAGATTTTATAGAGGACTCTTGCAAGAAGTGAAACACCATACACAAAGAATCTTATTGTCTTAAAATTGTAATAAGTACAATTTTTATTCTTAGAACAAATAGACACATTTTTTTAATATTTTCTTTTGATATAAATAACTGCAACCAAATTACTATATTTAAATTGACCACGTGGTTACAGTTACGTATGATTTGTTGAATGTTTTGAGAGTATTGAAGGCTTTTTTTACTCCTTTGATAACTATTCAATTTTATTTAATTATTTTAATAAAAAAGAGATTAAATATTATTCTGAAATACAATTGTATAGTTTGTATATTTGCACATCTTATACTTAGTTAATTTCAAACTTTATTTGATTGTCAATGTTTAGAAAAGTATCGAAAATTTTATTACTCATATTTTTTATTCTGTTTTTAAGGTATCTTTTCCTGGAATTGCATCATATGAAATTTTACGGCTTTATCTTCTGTTTGTCACCGCTCCATTGAATACAGCAATAAAAATGACAGTTTATATATATATATATATATATGTGTGTGTGTGTGTGTGTGTGTGTGTATGATGTAATTAGTAAAAATAAACGAATGTCTATGTAAAAAAGGTGTTACAGTGACCAGTAGATTGATGTACATATTATATTCAAAATATATCCAATATATTTAATCAAAGGTTAGAATATATTTAATTTTATCTGAGAAGGAATTGATTACCTGTTTTCAAAAATTAAAGGTGAGTTGATTTCATACTGTATATTGTATTCAATAAATTTATTTTGTTTTGAAAATAGTTTAATTGTCTGTGTTTTCGAAAAACAAAATTTAGAGAGGGAGGCACCTGTTCAGGTGTCATTCTCGTCACTTGACCGAGGTTCAAAATTACGAGGCCCTTCGCCAATAGCCCACGAGTTGCTTCTAGCGCGATGTTAAGAAACAAATCAATCAATCGATTAAAAAATTGTGAGTTAATTTTATTTAAATTGTTGCATTCAATTCATATCATTCGTTTTTTCAAGGTTTATCGTCGTTTGTTTTTTCGCCATCCATTGTATGAGTCACATTCATAACAATCTGTAGTGCCTCACCCACGTTCGAATATAGTTCAAACACGTATTTGGGAGATGGTTTTATCAGCATATATATTAGCAGCAAAAAAGCTAAATGACGCATTTAGCATTTTAAATCCAAGAGAGGAATCCAACAATCACTCACCTATCTAGCTGTTCATTTTTAAAATGGACAAAGAGTGTATTTCATAGAATAAACCATATAAGACAGAGCAGAAAAACCATCAAACACAACATTAACAGCCTGTTTTTTTTCTCAATGGGACACAGAGGATTTTGTAAGAACTTTGATGTCTGCAGACATTCCGACTTATTACACTCGGAACACAACACTAAAGGATTTTGAAAGAAGGAAGAGAGGTAAAGCAATAGTTTGATAATCTGTAATATTTTCATCAAACGCTTTAGGAGGAATATACACTATACATCCGAACAAAGCAGAATTCTTTTATTTACTTTTGCTTCTTATTAGCATCGTCACTTGACCAAGGTTCAAAACTACGAGGTCCGTCGCCAATAGCCCTCGAGTTGCTTCTAGTGTGACGTTAATAAAATCGAAACGAAATTTGATTAGCTTCCGTAATCCAACATCATTTATACACTGGGAAACAGAGGATGGAATAGTACGTACCTGAGTGCGTGAGAGGCACTTAATTTATTGGAAAAAGACAATAATTGGGATAAGTCAATGGAAGATTCATTCACTATTTCTAATTCGTTTTAAATAGGTACGCTGTCCGCAATTAATTTATTTTCACGTATCCTATTATAACCAGTACCATTAAGGAAGAAATATAAAGACTACATGGCCGAAGATATTATGCACAGAATGTGTCAAGAAACACATAATCTTGGATTGGATTTCACAGAAAAAATATACAATGAAGTGCTAGTCTTTGTCTTGCAATACGTGGCAAGTTGTAGGCATAATTAGGATTAACAGCACCGAATAGGTCCATTAAAGCAACATTCAACAGGGAACTGCTTAAAGAGCAATAATACAGCTGAAATGAGGTACAGCTGTTTTTCCAGCAAAGTGCACAGAAACTCCTTCAAGAACAAAGGATAGCATTTGACAAGGTAGGGCCAAGCGATTCGGCGGAGGGTACGTTTTGGATTCTCCGAATGAAACTGGAGAAAAGCTCTTAATTTCCTTAACTCTGAATAAAATCCGTTCAAACGGCCATATTCCGTTAGTTTTTGCTTCTTCAGGTATTACTGCCACGTTGATAGAAGGAAGTAGAACAGCGCAATCGGTCCTTAAACTGTGACTAAAGAAGCAATTCGTAGAAAAACTCAACAATTAATATTTTAAATACATTAGAAATGGGAAAGATTCTTAGGGCGTACATAATCATTGTATGGGATGAGTTTACAACAGTTCACAAGAAGTCATTGAAAACATTAGACTATACATCCATAATGGACCAAAGTGAAGTAATAAATTTTCCGACGAAACTTCTTAATTCACTCGATGTTCCCGGATGACCGTCACACACTCTGAATTTAAAAATTCGAGTGTCAATTTTATTACTTCGAAACATCAATCAATGAGATAATCAAAAGAAGTAGACTCAATCATGGTACACATTTAATCCCTTTTAAAAAAAAAGCTGGATGTTTAAAAAATGTTTTACTCATTGGACATTATATTATGTTTCATTATTCGAGTAAAGTTTGAATTGTACTTAACTGAAAAATGTGTGTGTGTTTCTTTAGACAAAATATTAGATCATCCCGAAGTAAAATCATTTCTATCGAATTTTTTGTGTTCTCATACTTAATAAAACAAGTTAAAACGAACACTTATTCTGATTCATGACATTAACTAGAAAGCATGCCGTTACCATGGAAACCAAATAATATCCCTTGGGTGTTAATTAAATTACAGAAAAAAAGAAGAGGGAGAGGGTTTTTTTCTTCCTTTCTTCAATTCATTTTGCATTGTTCAATAGTTGAAGCTCCTAAAAGCAGATTGCGATATTTATTACTTGGAATTTTTTGAAATACTGTTTCTTGCCTTCCATTTTTTTCTGTAATTAGGTAAAAAAAAATATATGATCTCTACTCTAGTAATTAAGAAGAAAGTATAAGAGAAGGAAGTTGATAAAAAAAAAAGCCACAGTTTTGAGATTTTTTCTATCATCTTGGAACTGAAAATTTACGATATTTTTTTGTGTTCATAAAAATATTTTTGAACTTGCCTCAAAATGGCTTAAAAATTTAACTGGTCGAAAAGGTTTACTGATTGAGTATTTGTAATAACGGATTAGATTTACTCTACCTCGAATTTCAACTATTAAATTACAAATTATTTGATTTTTGTACGAATACATAGCTTTAAGCCTATCTGATAAGATTTATAAAAAAAAACATTTGAAAGAGAGATGGAAATTAACGTCATCCTCTTCATGTTTAAATTATTAAGTTTCTTTTCTGTGATTATTATATTAGTAAGTTGATTTTTATTTTAAAATACTGTTGATGAAATAAATAGCGTCTACAAATGTCAAAATAATAATAATAATTGGATGAACTCTAAGGAATATGTATGAATTAGAAATATGTTTAAGTATTCCTCAAACTGTACCAATTTATTTGAAGAGGAATTCGCCTTTTTCTATGAGTGTCTCGAAAAGTAGCATTTTGCTGTTAGGAGACTTCATTTCTCAAATATTCGCTTCTAAAGGAGAAAAAAGTCATTGATCACCTCTTCATTCATATTCATGAAAGAAATATTAATATTCTAAGCGTTAACGAACGAAATGTATTAGGAAAGAATTTAATAAAAGAGAAAAGATTTCAATTAAAACGTTCAAGAATTGGGTATTTTTTTAAGTGTACTTTACTAAAAGCTACTTTTAAATGGTTTTCAATTAGTGATTTGCTGAGTCGTTTTTATATTGCCTGAAAAACATTCAGTGAAAAAAACTTCTTTAGTAAATAGAGACTATGATATTAAAAGAATACATTTTATAGGTGATTCTCTTAGACAATGTTCAATAAAAAGTAAAAAAATAGGATACATTATATTGTTTATATTAAACTGCAGAATTGTATTTCATCTAAAAATATTCATTATTATATAACTGAATAGTGTTTTGATGACAGATCGGTCAATTGGACTCCACATTTCCATTGATGCTAAGAATTTTCATGTTTCTATCCCCAGGTTAATATGGTACCCGAAAAATCAGCGGCAGTTCTCTGCATTAATAAGTAAATATAATACTAAAATTATTCCAATCTTTCATACTAGTACTGCATTAAAGAATGCTCTCTATCCTGATCTGAGGTTCATAAACAATTCTGAAATTTGAAAGAAAAGATATCCCGGTTCCTAAGCAGTAAAAAATTAAGGTACGTCCACTTTTTGATACAATGTGGTTACAAGGTTTATCCTTCATGATCGATATAACAAAACACTTATATAATTTAAATTATAACTCAAAGAAAAGCAAACTTGTTACAAACTTGTTGTCATTACAAACTTGTGCTATTAACACATCGATCAATAACTCCCGAGTCTAACATTGAAAACAACATTTTTTTTGCAATTTTTTTTTTTATTCATCAACATAACACCTTTTGTTAATCACCGTTTAGGGTGATACAATCGTTCCAACGCTTTTCTAAATATTTTTTTTTTCCCAAATTTTTTTTTTTTTCGCAAGAAAACTTTTTAGTTGTGAGTAAATAGCGATAAACAGCTTTCCGAATCATCGACTAATTGCTGTTTTTGTTCCATCGAAAGCAATCGCGGCACCCACTTGGAAAAAACCTTTTTCACTTCACTTCAAAAAACCTTTTTCCTGGTCCGATCGACTTAAAATTTTGACACGCAAAGGTTAGTACTCTAGAAAGACCTGGTTACTGGTTTACTACGAGCACCATCTCTGGGTTAGTCTCGGGAGTTATTGATCGATGTGTTAAGTTAAAGCATTCAATTGTAAATTAGTTCTGAGGGAAACGATATTAAAATATGAATATTCAACTCACTTTTCGACATGCAAATCGAAGGAACTAATTTTAAATGAAACCACATTGTTTAAAGAATACACAAAAAAAGATTAAATTTATATAGAAATAAATTTCAAACAAGATTTGCTGATTTTAAATTACTAGAAAATATTTTTTTTCTCTTTGTTCTCTTTAATTTATTCATTAGATATTGAATCAGTATCTAATGAGATACAAATGGAGGTAATTGAGATACATTGTAATTCAAAATTATAAGTAAAATTCAGTGAAGTTTTCGTACCACAATTTAACAAATATTTATCTGCTAAGATTCAAAATGCTCTTGAACTTCAAGATAATTTATCTGCTATATTATTATGTTACTTACCAGTGTTATTTTCTATGTATTTATCAGTGTGCAGTTATTTTCACTTAAGAAGGAAAATAAGTTTCCTATCAGATCGAGATTTTCTGAAAATCACCTTGGGTAAGTTTTTAAAAGAGTAATCATAATAAACCAAATATTTACTGAAATAGAAAAGAAGGTTGTAGAGAAAAGATATGTCGAGTGTCAGGAAAAGAACATTAAAACTATCGTTGTTTTTTTCCCATCATAACGTTTCTCTGAAAATTATTTTTCAGTTCATCTCTTTCTCATGGCCCACAAATACTTAAACTATATTAATTTGACACATGTCAGGCATTGGAATTTGATAACAATGGTCTACAAAGTAATTAAAAAATAATTTGAAAATATTTTGAACAAAATGTCCGATTTCATAAGATTTGGAAAAATTATTTTTAAAATTAATATGGTGTTCTTACTAGGGCGTAAAATTCTAATTTATTTTCATCACTGAGGCATTCGATAGACTTTATAGACTATATTTCCCATGGATGTTTGATGGGTAGGTTTACAGTCATCTATTGTTATTAGGAATCTGGTACTTAATTTGACTTGTGTGTAACTGATATATATTTATTTAACAGTATTTAGGAGACTTGTTTTTTCTGGAAAGGTATCTCTTCGGTATAAATACTTATGTTTAATAATAGGTGTATATAGAAAAGAAGATGGAAACCATTCCAAGACATATTTCTTATTATTAATATTAGGAGTTGAAGCCTGTATTTTGGTCATCTCTCAAACTCCTCATGGTGGCATTAATAAACGATGCAAAAATAGATCCTACTCAAAAGTCAAATTCATCTTCTGATCAAACTCATAACGAAAAGACTTAGTGTTTGAATTGAAGGGAGTTTTATACCTAATAAGAATTTGTATTCAGAAGAGCTAATAAGTAAAATATTATTTCGACTTTTATTCGAGAAGAATGATCATTAAAGTGATAAAAGCCCGTAGAAGGAGATGTCAAATCAGATGATAACCTCATTAACTGAGATTTCACTTTTGATGTAGACAGAAATAAGTATCCAAAAGCGTTTCATGAATATATGAATTTTAAAAATTACTTGTACATTGTGCTATGAAACAGTAAAAAAATATCGAATCAACATTGATTTATTCCTTCAGTTTCTCATAATACAATTATTTTAAATATCTTCAGAATAAACTTCAATTATTTTAATATAAAGTTACGCCTACGATCCTTAGATTCTTATAATTGTTATTCTAGAGATTTACATGAATATCAGAAACAAGAAAATATAAATCTCAAAGTAAGGACTCAAAATTTGGTTTCTTCTTATAATATCACCAAGGAACTTATAACTTTTACCTAGTAGGACTCTGATAGCCTATTATATTTCTAAGTTTTCATTTCGATCAGGTGGAACTTATGTGATGTTACGAAACGCTATAAGAACGAAGTTGTATTTAAATGTAGATATATATTTGAACTTTATTCCCAATCTTACGAATAGAAATTTAACCTTTCATCAATTGGTTTCACCCAGAATATAACTCATTGAATTATCTAAACATTCCTTAACCTTATGAATGCGTTTTTCGAATACGCAGAATACAATTATAATAACTTTAATGTTAAAGAAACTATATGGAATCACATTTTTATTTTCAGAAGATCTTGCTTCGTATAAAAGACGACATGTTATTGTTGTATGAAGTCATCGACTAGATATAAATGTCTTGAATTCTGATACATTTCAGTATATTCTAACTTAAGCAATAGATCACTACTTGGCGTGTAATAAACTGATTCTCGTTTTGCCATGATAATTAAAATTCTCAGAATGGTATGGGTAAATACCATTATAATATAAAACTAAATATCAAATTAGTTATCTGACCAAATTAAAAATCTTATTATCCGAGTTAGTGTTTTGTTTCGAGAAAAAAATAAGTATTTGTGAGAGCTAATGAATATTACATAATTTTTGTCTACTTCTTTAAGCAGAACAATCTTAATAGTTTTTTTTTTATTTTGATCGATTGTTATTTTCACGATGTTGAAATGTTATATATTTATAATTATATCACAAAACGTAAAAGATGCTTATATTCATGATATTGCATATTTTCTTCAAATCGTATTTTAATATTAAAAGGAATAAATCAAGTTCATTGAAAGCTTTATTCTGTTTCAAAAATGTTACATTTGCTTACAGCTTAATTTTTTTGACAAAATTTCCCAGTCTTTTAAATCAGCGAAGGTATATTCCTCGTGTAACCTTTGAATGCAAGTAGTACTGTCTAAAGCCTAATACAACGAGATTTATGCTTTCATTAGTACAAATAAGTAATAAGTTGTAGTTTACAACATAAATGTGTCAGAACATGTGCATTAGTCGAATTCACGAAATCATCTAAAAAAATTTGTACAATTCGACAATCATGCATACAAGGTCTGAGTGCATGGATACATACATATATATTCAAGCAATTCTTAATAACTTTGATTTCTTGAGGGAAGAACACACTGAAACGTAATGGGTAAAATATACTTTGGCTAAAATCATTTAATAAGTAGATAAAATGCAAATGAAAGGATCTCGAAATATCTTAGGTCAAATGAATTTCAGGTACTCAAATGAATAAGTACACAAGACTCTATATTTATATTTCATTTAATAATTTTACTATAGATTTTACTATGTACTAAATAATTTTTTAGCCATCAAGTTAAAGTTACAAACAATTTGATGCCTATTTTTTCATCCTTTCATCTGAGATTTTCTTACCCATTTGCATTTTACTTATTTAATAAATACTTTTAACCAAAACACACATTTTGTCCATTACGTTTCAATGAATTCTATCTTCAAGAAAATCGAAATATAGTTAAGAATTACATATATATACATAATGATTTAACTTAATTCCTATTAATTTCTCACCATAATAATTTAATATCCTAAATTTGCCCATTCTTTTCTTTAAAAGATCATGTTTATTCTTATTTCCTGATACGATTCCTTTTTTTTTTTTAATTTATTCAATCACGCGCACTTAAGATCTGCAAAGTAAGCATTCTTCTCACGATACAGACTTGTAGGGATGATCCCTACCAGACTTAAAGTCTACACTTAGATTCCTTTGAAGTCCCTCCATCCATAAAATGTGATATCTGACTTTTAAAGTGAATTTTCCCTCATATAAAAATCAAAACACAGCGGAAAACGCTCTCTTCTTTAACTTTGCTTCCTTTCTGACTCATGCTGTCATAAACTGTATCCGACGGCGGAATGCTGTAGTTCCTGCCTAGAAGAATTGGTCTCTCTCTCCACTAAAATAAAATAGCTCTGTGAAACTGCAATTGATTTCGACTGTTTTTATAACTTTCATTCAATAGTACTATTTTTTAAAAAAAAGTTGTTATATATATATATACATATATATAACAAGTGAATTGAAAAGTCCCCGGCCTGACATATAGAGGGCTCTACTAGAATTAATCCATATGTTTTTTAGTTAGCCCTAACCCTCAAAAGATACGTGCATAAATTTTGACAGCTGTCGGATCATTAGTTTGTGAATTATAGCATTTTGAGTAAAGCAACTTTTGTTATTGTGAAAAAAATGGATAAAAAGGAATTTCGCGTGTTGATAAAATATTGCTTTTTGAAGGGAAAAAATACAGTTGAAGCAAAAACTTGGATTGATGCCGAGTTTCCGGACACTGTCTGAAAATGAACCATCAAGGATTGGTATGCTAAGTTTAGACGTGGTGAAATGAGCACCGAAGACGGTGAACTCAGAGGACGCCCAAAAGAGGTTGTTACCAACGAAAACATTAAAAAAATCCACAAAATGATTTTGAATGACCGTAAATTGAAATTGAATGAAATAGCAGACACTCTAAAGATATCAACTGAACGTGTACATCATATCATTCACGAATATTTGGGTTTGAGAAAGCTCTCTGCAAAGTGGGTGCCACGCGAGCTCACTTTTGACCAAAAACAACGACGAGTTGATGTTTCGGAGCAGTGTTTAAGATGATCAAGCGTAATAAACCCCAGTTTTTGCGTCGATATGTGACAATGGATGAAACATGGCTCCATCATTTCATTCCGAAGTCCAATCGACAGTCATCCGAGTGGACTGCACACGATGAACCCGCTCCAAAGCGTGGGAAAACGCAACAATCGGCTGGCAAGGTTATGGCGTCTGTATTTTGGGATAATTGTCATTGACTACCTTGAAAAAGGAAGGACCATCGACAGTGACTATTAATTACATAGCGTTATTGGACCGTTTGAAGGACGAAATCGCCGAAAAACGGCCTCATTTGAAGAAAAAGAAAGTGCTGCTTCACCAAGACAATGCACCGTGTCACAAGTCAGTGAAAACGATGGCGGAAATCCTTGAATTGGGCTTCGAATTGCTTCCTCATCCCCCGTATTCTCCAGATCTGGCCCCCAGCGACTATTTCCTGTTCTCAGATCTCAAAAGAATGCTCGCTGGGAAGAAATTTTCGTCGAATGAAGAGGTGATCGCGAAGCTGAGGCCTATTTTGAAGCAAAGGACAAATCGTACTACAAAAATTGTATCGAAAAGTTGGAGGGTCGCTATAATAAGTGTATCACCCTTGAAGGGTATTATGTTGAAAAAAAAAACTAATTTTGCCAAAAAAATGTGTTTTACTGTGGTAGGCCGGGGATTTTTCAATTGACCTGTTATGTACGTATATACAGAGAGGGGAAAGTCAACACAAATTGAATATTAACAAAAAAAAAATGTGATTATTGGACATCTTTGATTTAATCATGAAGAGGAAAATAAAAACTGGAAATCAGCCATTCAACAATCTACATCAATAAGTGAAAAAAATTGATATGTAAATAGATGAGATCGAAACGATAATATATCGTCCAATATAGTACATAGTCACAAAAGTCCAAGTAATTGCACATGAGAAGTGATAATTATGTTTCGACAAATATTTGAGTCCCCGGAGATATTGAGACATATATTTATGAAGCAAGAGTCGATAACGAATGAGTTCCTTCCTTTAGAACCTCTATTTCATAGTAAATTAAAACTCACAAAAAGATAAGGGGTAAGTTTAAAATTGAGGAGCAAAAATATCGAATTCATTTCTTTAGGGAAAGATTAAATGCGCAAAAAAAAAAAGAAAAGAAAAGAACGTCTTCAATTTTAATAATTGTTGACACTTCTTATTGGAAAAGTCGCTTGTTAAATATTTTTCTCGTCCAATTATCAAATCGTTTGTAGCTGTCTTAGGCTATTGAATTGAAAAAAAGTTTAATTGACTGTAGAAAGGAGGGGAAACTATTTTTACTGATATGGACAGCATGAAATATTTTTTTTCAAATCCAATGAAGTTTCGGTATTCATTCAAAAAAAATAAATCAATAGTTTCGTAACGGAATTGTCATTTTTAATTAGGTTATTATTTTTTTCTTTTGACAATATTTTGGTGGTTTTCACATTGGTTGTGAAATCACATTCGATTGGGAAACTAACTATTGTATAATTTTTTTCATCTGAATGCTTGGTAAAAAAGAGTATTTCCCAAGTTCTAAATGTTTAGAATAATTCAGTAGATTTTTAATAATATGTCGCAATCCAAGAGTATTCGTAAAAATTCATTACGTTTATTATATTGATAAAAAATATATCAAAGAATTTTCTTATATATTAAATTGATGATTGAGACCGTTTCCTTTTATTTCTAAAAATAGAATTATCGCAATTCCATAATGTAGTATTTCTTACTAAATATAAAAGAAAAATGATAAATTTGTTACTTCTTAAAATAAATTTCCTGTCAACTTTTCATTAAAAGAAGAGTTTTGAAAAAAATCAATTTTCATTTTATAATTTGTAAAGTTTCAGTAGATTATTTTTCTAAGTATTTAGTCCATTGTAACTGTTTCGTTTCCACCGTTTTATTATTTCCAGACCTTTTAAATATGATCCTCCCCTCTCCATGTTGATAATTACTTGGTGAAGTTGTTAAAGTAAAATTTACCATTGGACCAGAAAATACTATGAAAATAGCGAAAGAAAAATAAAAATAAACGCTCTTATTTTAGATAGATATTACGTTCAATTGACGGTAAATTATTGGTAATTTAATAACAAAGGAGTATTGAATTTCAATGTTATTAAAGGATAAATGTTATTCTACAAATAAGTAATCCGGATTAAATAAAAATAGAGATATTTATTGTGGTATTATAACACATACATTAGTTTTCACTCTGTAGCCAAAAGAACAATACATTATAAATTGTCATATTCCTTTTTTTTTTGTTAATCGTCAGCAGGCAATTTTAAATAAAATTATATGTTATACCTGTTTCCTTTTCTCATCTCTGTTTTTCTAAAATAAATTAATAAAAGTTTTAAGAAAGATACTTTTAAATTCCGCCATAATATGTTTATGCAAGCAGTTTTAATAAATAGATATATGAGGAGTGCCAAGTAGTGTAGCTTTTGTGGCAATGTCTTAAATTCATTTTTTATACTTCGTAGTACATTGAGCTCTTTTCTTTAAATTATAAGTAACGAAAGCACATTAACTGCAACACTGTTAGCATAAATGGTTTGAAAAGTGCTTTAAATATCTTTCACAAAATATTTTGACACCCTATTAGACTCAGATTGGAAATACTATTCTAATATAATTGAAAGTGTGCTCATAACACAACTGTGGCAATATAAAAGTCAATATTTCGTACAATAAAACATCGTATTCTTAACCATTAAAACACATCACAGTGATCTTTTACAAGTAACATTCTTCTAAACCACTGTATAACGAACCATTTTTAACTCTATGATAACAAAAAAGATTACCTTAGATGCCTCAGTAACAAAAAAAAACAATGTTTTTCCATACAAGATCAAAAAACAATGTGGAGAGAAAAAACTTTAAACGCCAAAAACCCTGAAAATCAAGCCTTACATATTTGATAGAACATTCATAGCTGCTTCATGTCTTGTAAACTTAGTCGAATGAAAATATCAATTGCAAGAAAACACTCGTTCATTCGCCGTCTTTTTCTTAGATTCTTCATGGGAAAAGATCCATAATCATGGAAAGAGGTAAAAAATGAGACGATATGGTATTTAATTAACTCAATTATATGTATAAAAACGAAATACATAAATATTAATAAATAGATCAGAGGAGATCATATAGAACTATGATGACAATCTAGTTAATCAGATAAGTTCATTAAATATATACTACATTTATATCTTGTTATAAAAATTATATATTATTTGGCAGTCTCTCATCAAATAGTAATTATTTTTCAGAAATTTTAGATATCCAAAGGATTTCAAGACTTCGGAAGAAATCGATTAAAATTCTTATTCCAAAATGCTCTTTTGAGCATATCTGTCATGGAATGCAAATAATTTCATACGTATCGAAGAACGTAACTTCTTTTTAACAATTCTTTCAATCGGTAAATAGTTACAACCAACAAATAACAAATTTAAGGAAATATTTTGTTTACCAATAATAAACATTGCTTTTTACTAAAATAACAGAAACAAAATTGAGTACCAATTCACATTTTTATTCATTTCATCTTATTTCATTTACGAATTTGCCGCATTATACACATTGATAAAAAAAAACTTGTGACGATCTTAACTAAAAATATCCATGCTGAATTCATTCAACAACCTTATTAAAAGAGTTTACAATGGAAAAAATGAATCTTACAGCTCACTTTTACTCTGGAAATGATCGGCAAAAAAATTATTCGAAAAGTTTCCTTTGATTTATTTCAGTTGAGCTTTAGCTCAAAAAAATTTCTATTCTAAAGACGCTTTTCCTTTCACTTTCGAGAATTTGAATCTCGGAGCAATTTAGAATTTTGCTGTAATCGAAAAGTCATAATGTGATTTAACTACAGTTTAATAAGTTCTTGGGAAATTATTTGGTTAAAGAAATGGAAATCAACGGAAATGACATCTTGATTTGCGAAAAGTTCGTTATATCTCTTCATTATGTTCAAGTTATGTTCATTTTATCTCCTCACAAATAACTTTAAAAATTTCATGCGTGAATCCTTTCTTTCACCGTTTTTGAAATTATTAAATCTTAGTTTTGAAAGAAAAAAGCATTATAGCTTTCGCAAACCAATATCTCTAAATTTAAATTTATATCTCAGATGCATCTAAACATCTGACAGTATGTAAATGTATTTAGTGCACACTACGAATTTGTTGGTAATAGAGTGCATTGCGTGAATTGCCTAAGAATAGCAAATATACCTGTTCTATTATATTTATTGATTCATTAGAACTTCTTGGGAATATATAATAAATCAGATACACATATTATCAGTAAATAATATATTTTTTTATGAATAATGATAATGATGAATAGTTCCAAGTATACTTTTTCCATTCCAAACTTGTTTAATTGACATCAAATTTTACATTTTATTTAATAAAAAATTAAATCAAAAAATCAGATTATTAAGTTTTCTCTTCATAAAATGAGGATATTTGCATTTTAAGCATATATACATCTTTGTCTAAAACACACATAAAATAATCATATATTGCGCATTTATTAGAAGTTAAATATTTCTGAATTTTAATAGAAGTGTTATAAACAATGTAAGTATTTGTGAACTGAAATAAACAAATGTTTCAAGAACTATACCAATATCTTTTCTTTTTTTAAAAAAAGAAATGGGTAAAATATTACAATGCATATCAAACATTTCTGCCGCATGGAATCCTAGAAACGACACATAAAATTATAATATACTAACTCCATTATCAAAGAACTTTCACACAATCATAAGTGAAAACAAAGTCAAAGAATACAAGCATGTTTTATTTAAAACACACATAAAATAAAATAAAAAGTATCACCGATGCAACAGAAATTAAGTGAACTAAGGATAAATGATTTAGTCTACTTTTTTTGAGTTTTCCTTTGAAGTATTGAAAAACGAGATTTATAAAAGCAGTCTTTTTTTCTTGTTTCTTTTTTATTTATCAATTCTGTTTTGTGATTTGATTGGATTTGAACAACATGGAGAAGTGTCCCGTATAATCAATCCAATTAACAGATTTAAAATAAAGTATCGTTAAAAAATATTCCTTGTCGTTACTTTACCGTTAAAAAATATTCCTTGACATATAAAAGTAATTAAATTCCCTGTCTAAGCAACTTATGAGTTTTACAAAAGTATCTCGAAAAATTCGGATAAAAGGCATTGATTGGATTATTTACTTTTTCTTTCCTAATCAAAGTGAAGAGTATTTTTTGGGCCACAAAAGCATTTGAAAGGTGAATTTTCAAATCTTTCACAATGATGTTTATACCTGTATTTTTTAATTGTGAAATTTAAGAGATTTGTTTGGCTTCAAGTTAATCTTCTCAACATTAAAGGGACTGAGTTGCCAATTAGCACCTATCCAATTAGCAGCTCAGATTCAAATTCTAATGATATAAAGTTGATTCTTAGAACGAAACTTTCTTTTATGGATTGATGATTTAGTTTTGACACATTCTTTTTTAAAATGAATAACATTCTCAGTTTGATTTACTGTTTTCATTTTTCGTCTTTGTAGATAATCTTCCTTTGGTTAAAAAAATGAATCACAACCATGAAGAAAGTTTCTATTTTTTTATTAAAATTTTATATTGATTACAATTTCATGACCACTGTACGCTATAAAATGTTACAATAAGTAATTGATATAACATCCTCTACCTATTTTGTATTCTGATGAATGATCTGGGTAAAAATTTATGAAATAAACATAACTAAAGTTTATTCTAGATTCTCATAATACCATGAAATTTGAAACGCAGTTTTTTATGCCTGACTTAGTTCTGCAAATTTCATATCTCGTACATATTCGACTACCAAAAGGTCAGGTGAATTTACTAGCCAAAAAAAGAAACAGCTCAGAAAAAAAGCAGCAATGTAATGCTATATTAGATTTTGCATTTTTATATTAGAAAAGTACCCAAGAATGACATGTCACTATAAGCAGCATTAATATATCATCATATCATTGAACTGTAAAAGTTGTACGCAAAATTATAAAAGGGGAATATGGTTGAGTTGTTGAGGTACTGTTCTATAAAATCTATGTAATGTCCAAACGTAGGTTCGATTTCCACCAGCTACATACACTCCCGGTGAATCTTTAGCGACTGGTAAAAGGGAAAGATAGTAGCCCCCCTTCCCCCATAACAAGGAGTATATAATGTTTGAGTGTCTTTTCAAAACAAAATCTATTTGAAAACTTTGCCTCGAACTTTTCTACAGATGAAAGCAATGATTATTTGCTCCAACACAAAAGAGAGATAAATTACTTAACGTTATGTGATGGTAATCACGATGATTGAGAACATATAGCTGAAGCAATGGTGGCTATGGAGGTATAAAAGCAGCCGTCTTAAGAGATAACGTGAGTTCTACAACATTTTAAAAATAGCTCTCTCAAAAATTATTTGTTACTATCCCTCATGGAAACAATTAAGCTTGCAAAATATAAAACAAAATACAATCACATTTAACGCATAACGCCCACGGCAAATGTTGCTGGATTCTTAAGATTCTTATCAAAGTCATATCCTTAAGTACTACTGAATCATTAAGTAGTATAATTTCAATTGTTTGTGTGACTGTGCCCTATTTCAAAATATATTTTCCTCTGCATAATGATAATATTTTTAATGGTATTATCAAATTTAATCGTTGCAATTCAACTAGGACGAGCTTCTCTCCCTCCCCTTGATAGTCTATCCGATAATTTTTCGCCATGACAGCAAAATAACTCAAGAAGATCTTCGAAAATTTGAGACTTGAGAAAGGAGCGTAGCTTTAATGCTCAGTGTCGTTCTTTGTTGTTAGCCCACACCAGAACTCTTCAGATTCTATTTATTTCAAGACATTTTTCACTTCAAATCGTATCAAAGGACATAACCAACAGAAAGTCATGCAAAATTTCTACCGTTCGTCGAAATTATGAATAGTGCTACAATCCAGGAGCTCCATGAACTCAACTTCATCCCTGCATCAACTAAGCCCCGTGAAACGGTGAAATGTACAACAGATAGAACTGAAGAAACAGCAGGCAAGTTGTATGTGAGACAATTATACTTTTGGAATAGTTCATATAATTGTCCTCTTGGGGGACTATTACACTTTTGGAATAATTTATATAATAATCACGTATTCCATCTTCTCAGATACTATTATTTTTTTATGCAAAGCAAACATTTCTGCCAGCATTGTCGAGTTAGTTCAGCGTCATTGGGTGCCTTTCGTTCGATATGAACAGCCCGTTTCAAATTGAACAGGCGCCCGTCTGCGTATAGAAGTAGGCTTACTTGTCTATTATATCTACGAGTGCTTCCTAAAGGAAATGTTAGTTTCCTCCAAGAAACGAAAATGATGAAGGAAATATAATAATTCCGTACCCAACAATACATGCATCATAACATTTATTACATACAAACATTAAAGCATAATGTTATAATGCACAGACATGCATACATTATTTCATTTATTCCATGCAATTTTACATATATTATAATATTTTTATACGTATATGCATCAAACATTTGACATAAAAACGTGTATGCATTTTGTATTAATAAACATACAATCATACATACAATATTACAATTTATTACATATAAACATACATGCAATAATACAATTATTACATATAAACATGCATACATTAATACAATTATTTCATAAAATAATATATAATTCATAAGTATTTTAGTATTGATATGTACACTTATCTTTCTTGTTGCTATTTGGATTCATTGGATTCATTACATGTACACACTTTGTATTTTCACCTGCTACAACAGATACAAATATTAAAGATTCACATTCCAACTTTGAATTTTCAATAATATAAATAGAATGTCTCTATCAGATGCATGAGAATTCGAAGGGAAATGAAATTGGTAACTTAGATTATCCAGCTTTGTTCAAACACCTTACATTAGATATTCAAGTTTTGTACTCTAGATGATAGTCTATTTCCAGGAAAACTTACTTAGTTAAAGCAACGTCATCCACTCCGCAAACAGACTTGTAACGCTAATTAACAGTTCAGTCTCAATTACGCTGAAACTTCAGTCCTTTTCTTCATTAAAGAACATTATTATACCATTTCCGTCACCATTCAGAAATATCTATATATCTATATATTTCTGAATGGTGACTTTACTGACTTTTTAATACTTTACTGACGATATTATGGATACAGGAGATGATCCTTTCCCCATTCCTAAGTATGATATTCTTTTAACGCCAGAGTGAGACACTCTTTCAGTTCATCACCTAAATAGGGAGCTTTTTGTGCCGCAGGCCCCTAAAATGTAATATCTCTTACGTCATGGGGAAGTTTTCAATAAGTTATTTCACCAAATGATGGAACGTGTAATGGAACACATAAGCCTCACATCTTTTGATCTCCCCTTCTAGAAGATCTGTGTAGCATGACAATGCCTTATATCTTGTCCAGAACTTAATTTAAGATTTTAAAGTTAAAAATTTAAAGTTCATGATTTTATTAATCAAAAAATAATAATTTAAAATTTAAGGATACTAAGTATACCTAAACATTTAAGAACAAACTATGTAGATTTAGACAACACAGCTTTCAACAAAAAGCAAGATGAATGAGGAACAAGTCCCTTCAAACACTGGCCTCTGCCCCTATGCTCTATTCGGGTGTCTTAACCATTATGCTTCAAGACTACCTATTGTTTGAGGGTTTGGGTAGAGGTAAATGAATGTCATGATCTTCAAGTCATCAACTTTTTTACCTGTCTGATACACTGCTTTCTGATAGGTCGATGACTTGAAGATCATGACATTCACTTAACTCTACCCAAACCCTTAATAAATAATGTTAGAATAAATAATGTCAGAATTATTTTCAGAGTACAAGAATGAGAACTCTTACTATGATTGGCTCTGGTTCTTCTCCTATCAGAGGGAAAAAGTGACCAATGTTACTTTGAGCAGCTGGCAGCTTGAAATTAGGTCTTATAGATCAGTTTACTTCCCTTTAGAGGTAGATATGAACTCCAGCTCCCAGATCCCGATGCTTCCTGAACTTATCAACCCCTCCCACTAAACCATTGAGTGGCTTTCGTGCGCCTGCGACCGGCATAAGCGTTGCCGCGTATAATGTGTGTATTTCTCAACGACAATTGAGAATCAAATGTGTAATTAATCTCCAAGATAAAAAAATTTCTCAGGGACCTGAGAGAGTCCAGATATGAGCAAGGACTCCCTGCAAATAATAAAAATAATAATAATAATAATAAGTAAATGGGTTCAAAAAAAATTTCAAAAAGAACAAATGCTCATAATGAAAATAGGTATGGATTGGCTGATTTTTTACATGAATATGGGAATAATTTGTTGCTCTTTCAATTAATCGTGTTTCGATGTATACAAAAATATAGCATTCCTAATATTTGTTATACATACGAGGAAGTTCAAAAAGCACATGTATTTGAAGACAGGCGTTTTTTGTGATTAACGAGCAATGATCAATACCTAACATCCTAACATCCATTTCCCAATCTTAATAAGGGGGCTTTTTGAACCACCATCGTTCATCTGATGCAGTCAAAAGAGGAATTACATACTCTGAAAACACAAACATTGCAGTTTTTTTTTTAAATTATCTTGTCACCTAAATAAAAGGTCCACAAAGAACTTCGTAGAGCATAGATTAAAAAGTTTGTTCCAACAGTAATTTTTTTATATTTTCATTATGGAACTTCCTTGAATTCAATGAATATATATTTCAGTAACGTAATATTAAAATTGATACTTCTAAATTCAAAGAAAGGTTATTTCTGATCTTTTTAAAGTTTCTTTTCTTTCTCGAAACTCCCCTTAATCTTATCACTTTCACAAAATGTTATCTATGTTACATAACAAAAGAATTTATGTTAAGTATGAAATTAATCTTGAAAAATAATTCGTTTGCTGAATCTCTATCATATGATTAAAAATGGACAGGCAGTTTCTCTTCCTTCTAGAGTAGAAAATATATACATAATTTGCAAAATATACATAATATACTACATTTTTGTATATTGTTTAATGCAAGCAGCATTATACAATAAAAATTAGAGACATTTGTTTCTAATATTTTGTAAGAAGATACAATTTTAATATAATTTCAATGACCAGAAATACTTTATTCTTCTACATTTGCAAGAATTTCTCATAAAATGTTATATAAATCCATGCTTATTTTATTTTGCTATTCGGTCACACAATTTTATTTATATAATTTATGATAACGAATAAAGAGCGACCCTGACTAACATTACATTAAATTGAAAAAAGGCTGTAGTATAATTTCACTCACAATTGAATGAGTTTAGCGTTCAATATACAAGTCATTAGTTTAAGGATGTAATGCACAGAAGCATCTCAAGTTCAGGTATAAGAATACGTTGATATGTTCAATTTTCGCATAAAATCACTTTCAATATTTTGTTTTCTTGAATAAAGCATTTATTTAGCTTTATAAAATTGTTCTTATTTTGTTTCTACGTCACTTAAAAGCTAAAATATTAAAGAATTAGTAAGGCTCAAAAAACCGGATGTGGGTATTTAAATGACCGGAAGTCAGTATTTAAATGCCCTTTAAAGTTGTCAAACAGAATTAAAATACCATATTTATTTTTAATATAATTTTAGAAAACATTTGATGCAAAATTTAAAATAATTCTGCTAGTGTCTGACGACGTAGAATTTAACGAAATCTGGCAATAATTGTTTTATTTACATACAGCTTGATTTGAAGACAACTGTGTTTGTTTATATGCAAAAAAAATTTATGAAATTTTATTTGAAATAATATTGAATTTATTTTCTGCTATTAGTATTTTTAAAGCTATGAGAAATAAAAGAAATAAAAGTTATCCTCTTAAAAGACAGTTCAAAGGAAATAGGTACTCTAATAATGTTTCAGTTCCAGAGAACGAAAAAATTAGTACCGATTTAGATATTTCAACTACGAATGAAATAAAATTGATGAACTCTTTCAAACCTTCAGATGTTACAGAAAATGATGAAAAAAAATTATTTTTAATTTATAAATTTTCAATCGCGTAATTTCTTTATTATGTTGTCCTGTATGTTTTGAAAAAAGAATTATAGTGGTGCAAGAGTCTGTTTTTGAATTAGCCATAAACAGGAATTTGAAATGTAAAAAATGTGACTATTCCGTCTCTTTCTGTTCTTCTGATAAAGTAAACAAATTGCATAATGTTAATCTTGTATTCGTTTTTGGTACGAGAGTCATTGGTAAAAGATATTCTGCGGCCAAAAAAACTTTGTTCTGCTATCAATGTAAATGTTCCGTCGAAGAACGCATTTGGTTTCCTTGAGAAAAAACTTGAAGTTGCTGCTAGCTATGTAGTATGTAATAGTTACGATGAATGAAGCTGCTTTGGAAATTAGAGGTAATGGAAATGATTCTGAATTATTTCAATGTGGTGTGTCGGTTGATGGAATTTGGCAACGAAGAGGATAATTCATCCTTAAATGGGTGTGTCTCTGTTATCTCAATAGATATAAGAAAGGTATTAGACGTTGAATTCATGTCAAAAGTATATAGACTTTGCGATTCAAAAAGTGAAGAATTAAACACCATTCATAACTGCGCAAAACATACAGGGTCATCTGGTAATATGGAACCTGTTAGCGTGTATCGTCTTTTTGAACGTTCTGCTGAAATGAGGAAATTGCAATACATAAACCTTTTTGGAGATGGCGACTCCGAAGGGTATGATGCTGTGAAGGATATTTATGGTCAGAATAACGTAACAAAATATTAATGTATGGGGACATATACAAATACATGTTGGAACAAGACTAAGAAAATTTAACTCTCTAAGCGTTTCACACGCTTTTTTCCGTGCTGTTCGAGATATTCCGAAAGCGTTTGCGCCGTATAATCCCGTGTGGCTGTGAGCGCACCGAAAGTGTCAGAGCCGTCTTTTTTCGCCATCACAGGATGTATTCGAGATCGTTTGCGCCGGGTTTTTCTGCAATTCCTTTCCCCCCTTTTAAAAGTTTTACATCTTGTTAGATAATTGGGGAGGGTTGCGGACACACAATGAACTTTGACAGGAAATTTTATGGCTCATAAGGGAACCCCACTCTTGCCCTTAGGGCTAGAGAGAGTTCCATTGAGACATTAGTTCAAGAGGGGAAGGGGAAGATTTCCTTTCAAGTGTGTTTGTCGGTCAGCTTGAGTTGAGATTTTATTGGGTTTATGAAAGAAATGTGTCCCTTGACCTAACTTTCGAGATAAAAATTTTTATTTAAACCAATCCAAAAAACGCTTTAAAGTTCAATCAAAAAATTAACTAGATTTTAATCCCATTTTTTAATTAATATTCATTTGGAATTTTAACAAATTTAGATGGAGTAGGAAACCTACTGTTTTATATTGTTGGACAAATTAATCTTTGTATGTTTTCTTTGATTGCTAAAAACTCACCTTTTTTATTTTTCCTCATATTAAAAAATATCAGATAGAGTTAAGTTTTTATGTTATATCTATAAATCTCGAAAAACATCGCTAAATATATATCTATAAAATGTTTGTTTAAATACAGAGAATGTATGTAAACAATAAATACGTTCTATTGTTTCATTTGTGTTACTTTATTCACTACTTTCAGTTTTTAAAATAATATTTATTTCCTAATAAAGTGTCATAAATTAAAAAAAAAAACCCGAACGAGTCAAAATCAGAAACGCTTTAAGATTTTCAATTATTACAAATGAATTATTTTTAAGCTTCTGTATTTCTTTACTTTTAAAAATCTCTAATGCATGAATAAAAATAATACCAAAAATTAAACTTTTTTTTAAATCTATTAGTTTTTTTTTTCATAATTTCAAAGCCAGGTATTCAGGACAGCTTACGCATGATACTCAGTTTTGTAATGTTAAGTTTCGAAATACATCCGAATTTTAAATAACTGAACTACATCTTTCCTCAAAGAGAAGAAGAATGCGATTTCCCACTCAAACTCATATTTTTCAAACTTGATTTTTGAAAAATTAGTAATTAATAGCGTCTGCACACATTTATATTTGTTCATACGTGTAAGTATCAACTGTACTTTTGCACAGATACTTTTGATTACTAATTATTTGAAGATTCAAATTTAAAAAAAATATTCATATGTGTAAAATCCCTTATAATTTATCTTCTGTTAAAGGATAATTGAAGTACATGTAATTAAAATCCGGACATTTTTCATAATCTTAACATTATACAACTAGGAATTTTACATAAGCTACCCTGAAAATCTGCTTTTCAAATTACATCAAAAAATATTTATGTATGGTACATACAAAGTTAAAAATTATTAATCACAAAAATTTACAATTCTATGAAAATTTAAAATATAAAATTCAAAATTTAATAAATTTCATCGCCAGCATATTTTCATATATTCCGTAAGTTTCTTACAAATCAGTTAAAAACCGCACGTCATTAGCAAAAAATATGCTGAACAATTTGATGAATATAAAATAAAAATTTTACTTGGAAGCAAAGCTGAGATGCTACAACTTCGGTATACAAAAATTATAAGCATATCTACAATAGTTTCTGAAATAATTATTTAAAATTCAGTTAGAAAATTGTTCGTTATATTATACGTAATATTAAATAAAGCGTCAACATAATAAAGTAATAGTTTGATGCATTCACAGATTATTAAAAATAGTTATAAGTGACATTATCGCAATTGTTAAAAATTTTATAATTTTAAATTCAATTATAATTTTAAATTAAACTGTACACTGTTATATATACACAATATTGTGTTTCACAAACAATTTTTTCTCAAATAACAAATTGTTCTGAAAGTAGGCATTAAGGTACTTTAAAGACATGTTGTTTTGTTTAAGCATTTAATATAAAATATTTATTTTTTTTCTTATGTGTCTCTGATATTTTTAACATTTGTAACAATTAAAATTATTTCTTATATACGATTCTTTGCATTTTTTTGTAAATTGAATGAACACTTTGATTACAATTTTGTTTATTTCAGAACATATGAACACTGATTTATTTTATTCATGAAATACAAGTTTGAATAAATTGACTCTTTTTGCATTTGTTTTAAAATATGTATATTATATTGAAATTTAAACTACCCAAAATTATACCTGATTCGTTATAAACGAATTTTTGATCTAATAAACACATATAACTCTTTTTAGGTACAATTTGTAAAATGGACTAAAATTAATAGATGAATATTATTTTTACATATTGTGAATATTTTGCACTGAACTTAAACATATATTTTAGTCCCTTTAAGGTTGGAGAAGCAAATCGTAAGCAATTTTGCATTCAGGTTGATATTGAATATAAAAAGCTCCTTGGATTCTCAAAAGTGAAGGGGTTAACTTTGAAACCAGCACACACACAGAGCACAAATAGAGTGCATTTTGAAATTATATGATCCGCTTCGGTCAAGTTATTTAAATTTGGAAAAATACCTTAAATTTTGGAAAAAAAAAACAAAAACAAAAAACATCACCCTTTCAATAGATCAAAACATACACTCTCTTTTCTTTACAGCCAGACATTATTTTTCTATAAAACTACCCAAGAATTTAAACATCATAACATTTCAGCCACAGTTTATTTTATTACAATATAGAATCGAGATACGATGATAAATTCGTACCATTAATACAAAAGAATAAACTAACAATTCTGTATGGTTATATTCCTGGGATTAAGGATACATTTCTAAAATTTAAAATTGCTTACAAAATTTGATATGAATTCTTTGAGGAAATGTCTGTCAACTTCACTGTACTTAAGTGTTTTAAATGTACTGTTTTGAAAGACAAAATTAAAAGGGAAAAAGTTTCTCTCGCTGCCAAATTTGTAATAACTGATACGTAAAATGTAGTTATCGATGATAATTTTCCGTTAAAAGATATGATACGAATATGTATTTGAAGTTTGAAAACACCAAAGAAACATAAAGGTGAGAATTAAAATGAGGGATTGAAGATGGTTAGAAATATTTTGACATTTTGAAGAATATGTACTCCATTAAAATTTAAAATTATTTATTGAATGTAAAATATATTACCTTTGCACAAATGTGGATGTAGATGGGGTATTTCGCTTAGAGCAGAGGTATTCAACATCTTGCACTTTGGGGAACCTTTTGAGCTTACCATTACCTTCAAGGAACCCCTTGTTCAAACAGCAGAAAAAATAGGATATCAAAGCTCTTTGTCCTAATCAAATTTACAAAATTATTATTGCATTTCTATTTTTTTATTAGAAACGTCTTAGTAAGTTTAATGAATGGTAAGGTAGTTAAGGTTTCTTTCTTTCTTTCTTTTTTTTTTTTTTTTTTTGGTTTTCTAAAACAGGGCCTATGAATAATGAATAAAAGAAACAATTTTTTAAATATAACAAATAATGAAAAAAAAATTAATGACTTGACCGTGATTGTTTTTTATTGTAAAGTATTTTTACGTCTGCAATAATTTCTGAAATCATCAACCTAATGTCTTCTTCAGCATCCGATCTGTTTCTGTATTTTGTTTTTGTCGCAACGTACAAAGAGAAAGATTTTTCGCATATATAGGTTGAAATATATGATATTAGATGTTTCACAATTCTTACGGCAATTTCATGATATTCTTTTCTATTGTCAATCAAAAAATACATAATATCACTTAACTAAATTTTGTTTTCAATTGAGTGTATATCAATTTGATATATCAATCAAACTGATATACACTCAATTATTTCTTTTGTTAGGAGTTTGGAGGTTTTCTTCTTTTATTGGGTTTAGTTTAGTTTTTTCTTATTAATGTCGCACTAGAAGCAACACGAGGGCTGTTGGCAATGGAACTCGTAATTTTGAACTTCGATCAAGTGCAGAGGACGACACCTGAGCTGGTACCCCCTCTCCTAACTTCCACACCACACCAACTTCTTTTATTGGGAGTTCAGTGAATTAAAATTCTTAAAAAGATTTTGGATCCAAGATAATTTTTTATTTTGAACAGGATTCAAAAAATGTTTTTTGCAAATCTGATATATGTTTGACCAAACTAATTTTTACATTTTTATCGGGATCAGCGTTACCGTCCACTAAAATATTATGCAAATTACTAAAGCATTTAATATTATCTTTCAAAATAAATTATGTTCAAAATTTCAATTTTAAAACAGTGGCGCCAATTTTACTTCATACCTTGAAAATAATGAATAAGTGTGCATTCTTCACCTGATCCAAAAAATGCCTAAATATGTGACCTAATGCGTCTCGATTACTGTATTTGAAACACGTGACTTTTACGAAATTTAAGATTTTATTTTATCCTTAAAATATTTATTGATATTTATTTTTACAAGCAAACTGCTTCTGAGAATTCAATCTTCTATAAAAATTAAACTTTTATGACAATTCTGGCGATTTGATTAAGCAAATAGTGCTTGATAGCAAATACTAATCATTAATTTTTTTCAAAACATGCAAACAATTTTGTATTTTCTTGGTCTCATATTCAATAATGAATATAGGGTGCTTTTTCTAGGTTAAAATCGTAATATTAAAATTTAAAAAAAAAGTTTTTAAAAATTACAGAAAAAAGAATTTTTCTATTGTTTGAAGCAAACAAATATTTTTCAACTATGAACCCACCAATTTTTATCAAGCTATATTTTTTTATTCTTCATGTGTTGGAACGCATTTATTGAAACTCAATAGATCGGGCGAACATCTTCCAAGTTCTGATCTGTGAATAATCTGAACCCCATTCCTGCTTGCTTGTAGCCTGCCGTACAAGATTTCCCCTAGGCAACGAAATCGCTTATCTAAGCGTCGGATCTAAGCAATTAAAATGCCCAACCCAAGGGGTTGTGTCGACCACCCGCGTCATAAAAGGGGGGAGGAACAGGAGGCTCTTGCATTTTCGAAGAATTTGTGAATGGAAAGGGAAAACTTTTCGGGACCTTTAGCTGTGCCTAAGTAGATCGCTTTCGGTATAGCTTTACACAAAAAAGTAAAACGCTCGGAGGGTTAAATCAAAATGATAAGGGCTGGGAGTACGGGGAAAACTGACGGATGCCTTCATCTATAAGTTACAAAATTATTATGGCATAGCTATCCGTGACAATGTGAAGGATTTAGAAGGTATGCAACGTTCAATAATTGCGGCATTTTTTCACTGTGGCTCAAATCCAAAACAAGCAATGCAGGGCCAATGCCCTGTTGGACAGGAGAGATGGTGCAAATATCAACGAACTGTATCACGCAATAAACATATCTACAATGACAAGTCTTAAGGACTTCCACAAAGTCTAGTTAATATTATCAAACCAATATGCATGAAATTCATTCCAAAAAACGTTTTTGTTGCATTGCCAACAGTGCGATTAGGAAGATATATGGCAGTAATTCAGTTTAATCAGGGATTTCAGGGATTATTGGATATATTGAAACATTTCAGAGTGTCTATTGGTGTATTTACATTAAAAGGTTTTGCAGAACTGGATGAAGCTCGAGTAGCAAAGTCAAAACGACATCCTTTGTCAACGGTAAAAGTTGCCAGAAAAAAAAATAGATGAGCTAAAAAGAAAAGAATGTTTAAAAATGAGCAAAGAGAAGATGTAAGTTATAAAACTGGTCAATTTTAAGTAAATAATTCTGTATATATAGGAAATATATGATAAATTGTACTAAAAAGGCATTTTTCTCAAAATCAGTTTTTTTTATACATATTTTGAAGACTTCAAAAATAATATCTCAAAATATTAATGTTACATTTCTTAGAAACTTGAAATTATCTTTTCTCATATAGTTCTCTTGAGCTTGAACTAAAATGAAGTTCATAATAAAAGTAGTTTTTTAAATTATGGCCTATTATTTGTATAACAACGTTGTAAAATATGGTAAATTTCTTCTAATAGCTCTTCGACTGGCTCTGAAATTTTTATTTATTTAAGTAGCCAAAAGATTTTAGTTCAAGCTCTAGATACATGCATAAGGTATATTGTGATTCTAAATTTACTTAAATGAGATGAATAAAGTTTCACATAGCATTTTTGAAATTTTTCTAAATTTTCTTCAAAATTCTCTACAAATTTGTTGGTTTTGTGATACGTAAGTAATTTATTGCAAATATCAGTTTAACATACCATATTTACATTGAAACTGAAGTTAAAAAGAGTATAAATTTTTCTCTAAATAATGTTTTTAAAAAAAAAGTACTCCGAACGTATTCATGTACCTTAAAATCAATTCCAAAAACATCCAATCGATTCGAAAATCAATTCACGAAAATTAATATTTTCCATCAGAAATAACAGGAAAAGACCCAGTACACAGTTGTAGAAAAACTCTGAATGCCAATGACAGTGCCCAGAAATGAACGTAATAGTGCCCTCTAGCAGTCGTTTTTATAAGGCTGACTAATGGAAAGGCTATGCCTTTGAAGACAAGATAATATGATTAAACTCCCCATGTAGCTAACCTAGTGTCTGTGATGGATTTTCTCTAATAACGAGATGTTTTCATTGGAATGCACATAAAGGCTATCTTGGTTAATCCCTGAAAGCATTGAATGACAGAGAGTACTCAACAATCCTTCATTACAGAAATTGCATTTGTATTGCCTCTCGTTCAGTAAGTAATATGTAGTAAAATATATTGCTTTAAATTATTCATCTATTCTATGCATGTATAGAGAATTTCACAAATGAAACGATCCATTCGACAGCATGCAATTTGACATGAAGATATTTAAACAGTTTATTCTCATATAGCTGTTTCTCCAGCTTCAGTTTGGTTGTTAATATCAAAGTAAAATTCAGCTCCGGAATAAGGTTAATTTAAATATAAAGAATAATAAAATAAACTTTGAACTAAACATATGAAATATATATCAACATATAAAGAATTTTGTGTTACAAAAAAGTTAAATTTATATTCGATTCTTTGTTCAAAAATCATTATCATTTACGCAATAATACACTTCTGCTAAATATTTCAAAATACATTACTTTTAAAATATATATTCGAGTATATTAGTTATTTATAAAACTAAAATTTATTTTTCATTAATCTGATAACAAAACAATAATTAACAAATGAGAATTTAAGCAATGGTTTTTTCACTTTGGCAATGCATTTAGCGACTTAGATAGAAACTTGGCGTAAAATTTACTGAATTGATGTCAGAACAAATTTCTGTTGAAATAATGTCAAGGATCTTATAGCAAAGGTATATTATATGTGTTTTTAAAGGACTACGACTTGTGTTTTGCCTGATACATGTTTTCCTATAAAGGAATATGAGTTGTTACCTTATGTCTTAAGGTAAAAAAAGAAAAAAAACTATTTTAACTTATTTTATTAGTATCCTTTAAGTATATAATATACTAAAAATTGTTATATCATACTTAAAAAGAGAGAGAGAATATTTTATTGAGAAAAAAATTCCTGAAAGTACCCCCGATTAGGATATTTATCCAGTGTAGAAAACCTTTTATCTGAATACTCTTTCTCTAGAAGGAAAACATATCACATTCCATTAACATCGGTATTGGTACTGGAGTATTTGTTTTGGAAAAGCTTTCGGCTTTTGGCACGAAACGTAATACGACAAATACGATGGATCTAAATAAAGGCGAGGAGGAAAGAGTAAACATTGGACTAGTACCCATGCCCGTTTGGTTTTAACCCATCAACTGCCATTTTTTTTCCTTGAAATTTTTGGGCGGATAAGTTATATATATGCACAAAAAGTTATGTAACAGTATAATTTTTTTCAAATTATGTTTTGTTTTGAAAATATTTCATGTTTTTGAAAAAGTCCCAAAAGGGGATTGTGGCAGGTTGCATGAAGGAAAACTAATAAGAAACTATTTCTTTTATTATACGCGTTATCTTATACATAAGCAATAAAAGTATACAGTAAGCAATAAAAATCTTATAATTTTTCTCAAACAGTCAGCTGAAAAAGTTAAAACTGTGTTATTTTGTGCTGCGTATGTGATACTCCGTCTGAATGTGTAAGTCTTAATCTCTTCGTCAAATATAGTTTCAAAAACCTCAACAGGTCCCTTCTAATGACTGCTTTATTTGTGATCGAACATTCTCAATGTCATTATCATTTCCAAGTATTTTTACAAAGCAGTATCGTACTTTTTGCCAATCTGAATTTGTTTCTCGACTCATCCTATTGTTTTTTTTTTTTTCATACCTTTTGGTTTTTGTTCAGTTCTAATTACATTGCTGTTGTTTTAGTCTGTGCTTGTAGAAGCTATATTCAGAGCACTCGAATGAACTTCTAATTTGCCGGGAACATCTCTGGGACAGCTATCTTTCAATGTATTCTCATCAATGTCTTCGATATCCGAAACAATATCGACTTTATCAGGAGGAAGTTCACCAATATCAACAGTAGCATCATCATCTTCACTTGCAAAGGTCAATTACAGCGTCTTCTAATTCAGCAAGCATGAAAAACTTCCTAGTACCTATCTCTCATCAAATAAAAATAATCTCTATAAGAGAGAAAATAAACTTGATATCAGCCACAATCCCCAAATAGGTATCGTTATAAAATGAACAATAAAATCATTTAAAAAAAAACGAAAGACTGAGTAAGTAATAGATCGTTACTATAACCTCTAAATTACATATTTATCTACAGTATTTCATTATAATATAAAACCCTAATCAAAAATTATAATTCTTTAAATATGACAATTATGTTCCATTCAACTTACAGACGAATTTTAAATTTGTTCGCTTGTTGTAAAGAAACAATCACAGAAAACACTTTCTGCTACAAGTTTAATATTGACTGATATATATAGAATTATACTAAATTGTCAGGAGTACCAAATATAATTTTTGGCTCCGAGTGGTGTACGTGAAATTCCCAAATTCCCAAATGGGGATTGTGGCTATTAATGGGTTAACTTATGCATTGAATTTTCATAATCGAATCACTATTAAAAAATTAAAATTCTAAAATGCCTTCGCTTTGCATGCTTCAATTACAACAATAATAGTTTATTTTGTAATTAAATTTCCTCGATCGATTAATTTTCTACGAACTCATTCGCTATTACTATAGAGAATATGATACTTATTTAAACATAACTTAATTATGATTCATCAAAGCAACCTCTTTTTATTTGCTGTTAGAAAAAATAGGAAGCAGAAGAATATTTTTATTTTTTATATCTAATAATTTGTAACTTAATATATGTGTGTTTGTGTGTGTGTGTGTCCTTTAAAATATCATTCATTCTCGAACGATATTTAAGTTTTCTTGAATTTTATTTTATCATATTTGTAAGTAAGAAAATGTCATTGGTCTACGATAAATGAAAGTACTTATTTTTTCAATCAGCCAAAATGGATCACATTTCTTTTTTTTCCATGTATGCTGTTATCGAACTGCTTAATTTTCAATGCAGAACAAATATCTGTTTCATCGAAGTCCAGTAACATCGTCGTGATTTTTACTTACAGCAGAAATTACAATTAAATATTTTTCCTTAGAACATTTTAGATACATTATACCCTATATTCTTCACTCCAATCTTGTAGACCAAGCAACATATAGGAAGTCGCGCGTGTAAGTCAGTGATTTGTTTGAAACTATTCTATTTATTTAAATTAGAAATTGAAATAAATATTTGAAGACAAATGAATCAATTGCTAAAATTTACTAAGGAGAATAGAATAATGATATTTACAAAATATGTTAGGAGTGCAGTTCAAAAAGTACCCGTGTCAGGAATGAAAAAAAAGGAGAGTATTGAAAATGGGGTGACACACACTGTGGTATTTTCAAGCGATCGTTTTTACTTTATCTAAGATGTCCATGAACGTGACGCCCTCCGCGTCCCAAAAGATCGTCACCATACCGTTTCCATCTTTACAGCAAATTCATCGATAGAAACCTGTAGTTTTGATAATTGCTTGGCTTTTGGTTATAATAAGGAATGTAGCTCTCATACGTAGTGACAGTTCGACGGGGTACTAATTAAATTTTGATTTGGCAGCAAATGACTGAAAAATTCAAAACTAACCTCTATCATTCACAATGAAATTTACTTTTCACAATTTAAAAGACGGAAACATACAAATGTGACATCAACTTGAAAAAAAAATAAAGAAAATGAACCAAGAGCTGCCACTTCGAAAAATGTAATTGTCCGTAAATTAGTGAAAGGTATTAGAAAACATTTGTGTTTTCGTGTGAATAATATTACGAAACAATTCATACGTAAAAATAATAGTAAACATTGTAATGCGCTTTTTAGATTATATTACTGTTTATTCTGCACGCATTTCAATTGAATTTATTTGTGCTAATCGCTTTGGCATCTCAAAGTAAGAAAAATAATTCCTTTGAAAAACGCACATTTTGTACGGTTTATTTATTTGCTGCGCTTCATGCTTGGAAAAAGTATTTATCCCAATTTCCATCAAATGAAATGAAAGAGGCTCGGAAGAAATAAAATAACTTTAAATGAAAAGAGAAACACCTCTTAAATAAATCTGTTTACTTTTCTAACCAATGGTATTTTCGAAGTGTACTCTCCCTCTCAAAATTGCATTTCAGGAACGAAATCCCATTTTTTCTTCTTTCGAGATATCTTTGTAGAAAATGGAACTCATTTATTTACTTTTAGAAGAAAAAAAATTCATTATCTTTAGTTTGAAATAGCTCTGAAATAAAGGCTACGGATATATATCTTTACAAAATATTCTTTATCATTTTCAGATTTATATATATATGTAAAGTAAAAAAAAAATATTTTTACTTTTATTTTTTTTCGATTTATTATATTATTTTTAAAAGAAATCTCAATTAGTTTCCTTTTATTATTTTATACCTTTTTTTGTTTAATTTTAATTTAATTTAATTTTGCTATTTAAATTATATTGTCTAAACGGTTTTTTTAATATTTATTTCTGAAATAGTTTGATAGACAGTGTTGCTTTATTTTGATTTCATGATTCTTACTTTCACTATTCATTATTTACATCTTTTAGGATTTTTTAATATTGATTTTGTAAGTTTGTTAAGACCCCCATCTACCCGCTAGTTCGATTTCGTGGATGTAATGTTAATCGTATGATACTTTCGTTCTCACATCTTTACTATTTGATCTACTTGAATGCAATAAAGTGCACTTGAAAGAGACAAAAAGGATGAATGCTTCTGTGGAATTACTTTTTCTGATTTTTAAAAATGTTTTTACACCTATTTCAATAATTCGTTTGTGAGTTTTTCGGTATTTAAAAAATATTTTTCAAAATCAGAGAAAAAAAAGTAATTCCACAGTAGCATTCATAATTTTTTGTTCTTTTAGATGGTCCTTTATTGCATTCAAATAGATCAAATAGTAAAGATTTGAGAACGAAATTTGAAATTACATAGGATTAACATAACGTCCACGAAATCAAAATGACGGGTAGATGGAAGCCTTAATTGTAATTTTTATTTCAATAGTCCTTGTAAGTTGAGCTGGCTTTTGAATTCTTATTGGTCTAAATTTTAGTGCTGGTAATTAGGGAACATTTACAACTTGTCTTTTCTTCACGTGGAAAGAAGTTTTGGTGGTTGGTTACAATACGTTTTTGACTCATTTTATATGCTTTTTCAAGTACTTTTATGGCTTGAAATTTAGTATTAATGAATATTAAACGTCAGTATATCTTACTTTATTTTTTTTGTTTTCTGTTATGTAATTTTCTAAATTTGTGTTCACTTTTATTCCTGTATGTAATAATAATATACGTGAAGTGTTATGGTTGGAAAAATTTGATATTTTTCATGGTGTTTTTTTTTTCTTTCTGAAAATCTTATATTACTAAAGATTTTTCGTGAGTTTTATTTTTTAATATTTTTTTGATTTTTAATTTCAAAGGAAAAAAATCAAATATGTTCTTAATATTTGACTTGGCACAACCATTTTTAATATTATATTTGTTGACGAGGATCGTTAGACCTAAAATTCCAAAATAATCTATAACAACAGTCTAACGTCTGTTACTATATTCGATATTATTATTCTCTATTTTTATATTTTTAAAAAATTGTTAAATATAAATATATATATATTAGAAATTTATTAATTTATTTACAGCATATTTATTTCATTTTCTTTCAGATTAATGGCCTGCTGCATTCATACTCTTGTTTTCCGCTGTTCATAAACTGTTCAAAACATTCATGGAAACTATTTTCGGAAAATGTTTTCAGCTGCTTCTAGCATTCGCCGTCGCTGCCAGCAATACGATCTTGATGGCATATCATTGTAATATACATCAAGGTAATTTATGTGGAAAAATTTTAAAAATGTAAAGTGTATTAAGAGTTGTTAAAACAAACCATTAGCTTTATAAGAGCAAAAGGACTAATCATAGACAATTTGAAGAGTTTCTTAAGGTAATGAGCACTGAATTTGCAGATGTTTCTTATCATACAGAAGTAAGATGGTTCAGTAAGAGGAAAATACTCAAAAGATTTTACGATTTGAAAACTGAAATAAAAATATTTATGGAAACAAAAGGGAAACCTATGAATGAATTTGAGGACGAAGATTGGATTTTAGATTTAGCTTTTTTAGTAGACCTAACAGATCATTTGAATGATTTAAATTTGAGAGTTCAAAGAAAAAATCAATTTATTAATAATATGTTCCAAACAATTATAGCGTTTGAAAGAAAATTGAAATTTTGGCTTAGTCAAATAAAAATGAAAGATTTGACACATTTCAGTACTTTGGCTGCACATAAAACTGTGAGTTGCACAAAATAAGCTGCATTAATTTTTGATTTAATTCAAGAGTTTGAAAGTAGATTTCAAAATTTTTGAAAATTGAAGAGTATTTCTAAATATTTTCAACTTTATTTTCTCTATAAATAAATAAATTGCTTTGAAATCTTCAAATGGAATGCATTGAACTGCAAAGTGACATTCAGCTGAAAGAAAAATTTGGGAATGTTTTTTTACTGGAGTTTTATAAAGATTACCTACCCCGCGATAAATATCCTATTTTTCACAATCATACTTTATTAATGTCTTCAGCATTTGGCAGTACTTATATTTGTGAATAATTATTTTCAAGAATGAAACTTACAAAAATCAAAAATAGGACAAAGATCACTGAAAAACATTTTGAAAATGCTGTAAGAATAGCTACCTCGTCTATTGAATCTGATATCGATTTGCTTTTTCAACAAAAACAAATTCATCCATCTCTTTAATTCGAATTTTTTCCATCTTTATTAAATCCAAACTAAATGAAAGAAACTTTTAGAAACTTAAAATAATTACGTACTTATACATATCTAATTCAAATTTTAAAAAATTGTAATAAAAAGAAGTTATAATTTATTTTAATAAACCTACATAGAGTTAATTCTTATTTCAATTTGTTGAAAAGATATTGTATGTGCTGCCCAGCAATTTTTTTTTTTTTTTACAATGTGGCCAAGAAAAAAAAAATTTGTAATGTGGCCCCCAAACGGACATAGTTTAGACACCCATGCTTTAAACTCTAAATCGCTGAACAGTGACGCTGAAATTTCTGATGACGAAAGAGAGAAAAAAAATCCTACTTCTTTCTTTCCCCCTTCTGTAATGTCTCTGTCATTGAATCATATCATGTCTGCTAATACTTTCGACCCTTCCCTCTATTTTGCTTAAAAGATCTCGGAAATTTACATCGAAAGCTTACTGGCTCTGATACATATGATATAAAATGTCTTATACAAAGCTGTGAATAATCGTTTTCTTTCCTATCGTTGTGACTGAACAGCAAAAAATAATATTCACTAAAGCTTGAATTGAAGGTTAGGCAAAGAGTTTTTTTTATGTACGCAACGTAATCTTACGACATAGCTTTCGTTTAAAAACGCTTTATTAGAAGAGTTTCGCCATCAGTTAAATTCTGCTGAAATTCATAGACAGTTAAGTAGACGTAAATTACGTCAAAACGAATCCCTTTTCGAATATTTTATAGCTATTAAAAAACTCGCAAGCACATCCTGTGAAATTATTGATGAATCTTCATTATCCGAATATTGTATAAATGGCAAACATTTCAAAATAGTTACTGATTGCAACACTTTCGCAGTGACTTTAAAGAAAAAATATTTTTGCACTAGGATAGCACGATAGGCATTACTATTACAAGATTCTGATTATAAAATAGAACATCGCTCCGGTTCCAAAATGAATCACGTAGAAGCGCTAAATAGATACCCATTTATGGTCTTACAAGATACCGTCTCATTGCAAAAATCAAAATGGCTCAAGAACAAGTAAATGAAATACAAACTATTAGAGAACTTTTAAAAAAGATGATTACCTTCTAAAATCCGATATACTCTACAAGTTCGTAGATGGTAAAGAACTACTCGTTGTTTCTAAACATATGCAGAACGACATTATAAGCAGCGCTCACGAGCGTGGACACTATGCTTCTAAAAGAACAGAGGAAGCACGCAAGCATCAATTCTATATCCCTAAAGTTAAAGAAAAAATAGACCGTTTAATTCAAAATTGTTTTCCATGTATTTTGGTTAACCGTAAACGTGGCAAACAAGATGGTCTACTTCACCCTATCCAAAAACAAGCCATTCCCTTACATGTATATCATGTTGACCATTTATGCCCATTCCTTTTCACAAACAAGAATTATAAATATATTTTTGCCGTCATTGACTACATCATAAAATTCGTATAGCTTTATTCAACGAAGTCAACAGATGCTGCAGAAATTTATTGCAAAATTAGAAAATCGAAAATACATATTTGACAATCCATCTCGAATCATTTCTGATCGAGGTACCGCATTTCCTTCTCAACAATTTCAAAATGACTGCAGTAACGAAAAAATCGAACATTTCCCAATCACCGACGGATTACATAGAGCAAATGGACAAGTAGAGCGTTTAAATTCTACAATCGAAACAGTTACATCCAAATTTTCCATAGACAATCCAGAAAAATGGTATGCACGTGAAAGAAGTCCAGAAAGTTATGAATTCAAGGTTCCAACGAAGTATTCAAACAACTCCCTTTGAATTACTGTTCGGTACTAAAATGAAGACGCGAAAAGATCTCAATATCTCATATTTACTTAATGAAGAAATTCAAACTGACTTCGTCAACAACCGCGACGAGTTGAGGAAACAAGCTAAACAACAAATCCTGAAAGTTCAATATGAAAACAGAAGAAATTACATCCTCCGGCGAAGACCAGCAACTATTTTCAAGCTTCATGATCTTGTCACCCTCAAGCGTACTCAACTGGGACCAGGATTCAAATTGAAATCCAAATACTTAGGTCCATACAAGGTAACGAAATTAAAACGGATCGACACTTACGATGTTCAAAAGTGTGGCTTTTTTGAAGAACCAGCGAAAACTAGTACGTGTGCTGAATATCTCAAGCTTTGGACTAATGACGCTATTACCTGACGAACTAATGAAATGACATTTTCATCCGAAGTTTAAAAAGACATTGTTTTTTTCCCTTATTATCTTTTTTATATTATAGAGTGAATTTCATTTTTTTTGTGTGTGTATTAATTTTTCTTTTCAATTTTCAAATATTGTGAAGCAGAATAGTTAATATTCAACCATATATTAATCAACTTTTAAGTGAGTATGTTCTTGCTTCAATTATGTTATTATTTTCTAAAGATGTATGTATGCATTATTGTTTTAATTATACATTTGCTGGTTCATTTGAGGTCAAGTGATATTGTCAGATGGCTGATTATGGAAATTGTTCCGCTTTACTACAGCAGCTCCACCTTCAACGCAGATAAGTAAGTTAGATCTCGAAGTGTAAGCACGCAGAAATGCGTGTCAGTCTTTTTCTTTAATAAACTATTTTTCTTCCTAAAATGAGCGTGGTTCTTTACAACATACCGATGCAAACCTCCACAAACACACATAACATATATACACAAAACCCAAGTAGTACAAATCACAAAATTTAACAATTTAAGAAAATCTAACACTAAAGCAAAACTATTTTTTCATAGAAAAAAAACTAATTGTTAAGGGGAATCGTTAAAAAAACGAATTAATATTTACTGAAATTAGATAAAAATGTACTTAATTAATTGAAAATTAACCTTAATTAATCTAAAATTTAAGACCTAAAAAATCAGGAATTGAAAATATTCTTTTAAAGAATCAAATAGTTTAAAAGAAAACAAAGTTGAAGAAAAGCAAAATTTAGGATAATAGAAATAATGTAATGAATATTGTTCAATACTTGAGAAAGAAATAATGTGTGGTTATACCCGTAATTCCTGATCAAACCATTAGTCTTCAGTGAAATACATTATAAAAAAAAATATGGTAACAAACTAAAAATAATAACACCGGTAAAAAACGAGTTTTTTGGACATGAGTTTTCTTTCAAATTTCACATTTTGCGTAACATAATTTTTTTATACCTTAAATTTTGTTGAGTCAAATTGAATTTATTATTTTTTAAAAAAATTATTTTTCATAAATTTTTAACAAAATAATAATTAACAAATTAGAATTTAAACAATGGCCCTTTCACTTTGGCAATAGATTTAACGACTTAGATAAAAACTTAACGTAAAATTTAATTCTTTAAATATTTAGTTTTATTCAATTGGGTTTTTCTAATTATAATTAAATTATTATATTGTCATCCGAAATAATCGTGTATAGAAAATTTCAGCTCAATTGAGCTTTTTAAAATGTGAAAAAAAAGCTTTTAAAACATTGACCCAGACAAAGTTTCAATGTGAGTGGAAGAAAATCCAGAAAAAATAAAATCAAACACAGAAATAAGAAAGTAAATGAAATAAAAATCTTCAATCTCACTGCAAAAAAAAAAATTACTCTTAACTAATCACCTAAAATATTGTAAAAGCAATTAAAAATTTAGGTAAAAAGAGTAATATTAACTAAGCCAAAAATTTTAATTAAAAAGGTTAGCATTCTAAGACAAATTTAATTATGCATATGTAAAAATGTATAATTAAATTTTTAATACATCTGTAAATTTATACATAACATATGTAATTTTATATATACAATGCAACTCAAGGGTTTAATGAATATTTTTCAATCTTTTTCAAGATGTTACCTTAACATTTGAATAATCAAGAAAAATATTTTCATTCGTGTTTCTCTAAAAGAGTTGTAATATTTCACAAGCTGTAATTTAGATATTATATCTCAATACAGCTACTTTTTTTTGTTCGAAAAGAATATTTTAAAATAATTATTCCAAAATACTAAAATTAATTCTCTTTTCATTTACTATTTTTAATGGTCCCACAAACAGTAAATTTAATTTCAAATTAACTGTATAAATAATCAATTTAAAATTCTCACACATATTTAGATTCTTACTTAACAATTTTTTTACTTTGAATCTTTGATTCGGCGAATGTGAACTTATTTGAATTAATTTTGAAATATTTCCCCTGTCCTAAATTTTTTTCTAAAACCTTTGAGGAGTTACAGGCATAATTATCCAACGGTGTTGCATGATTTACAGTATTGAAACTGAAGAGTAGAAATCAAATCAAGTGCACCTGAGACCAATGCAGCTTGAATTAGATATGTAAATAATCTTAATGTTATGATTGTTTTCAATCAGTTGATTACACATAATAAGCTCCTGGTAGAATTTCCTTACATAATTATTCAAAATAATTGTTTGGGAAACTTTGCTTCAAAATTTTATCAATACTAAGAAGTAAAAACGAATTCAAATCGAATATAATTTGTTTTGAGCGACAACACAAAATTTTTTTGTTCAAACATTCAAATTCATTTTGGATAACGTTTAAAATATAGTTGAAATATCTTAGTATTAATTTTCGAATGACTATAATTTGTTTTACGCGATTAAGATAAATGTTTTTTTCATTTTCTTCTTTTCATTTATAATTTTATTTATTTGTGAATATGTAAGCTCGCACTGTATATATTGTGGGGGGGGAGGTTATATGATTTTTAAGTAAGGAATTAACTTCTCTAATTTTTAAAAAAATTTTGTTGTTATTTTAAATACATTTGTATTTAAGATTTGGAATGATTGGTTTTTCTTAAAAAAACTCTCAGTTATAATATATAAAGCTCAAATTCTCTCGTCTCGAATTTTTGTCATGATAATTAACGAAAAATTATTTTTGTAATTAATTGTATACTAAATAATTATTTGATAGAGATAATTTAACCGTTTATTTTTGAAACCAAATCTAGTTTGAAACCATAGAATTGTCTTTGGTAACTGTTGAATTAAATTGATATTGTTATTAGTAGAATAAGAGCTTAATTTTTTTCTTTTGCGATGGCCTTCAAATTAAAGCGCTTTAGCATGCCGTTCGTTGACATGAACATGTAAAAAATTTATAACTCAATGCAACACAAAGCTTCTAAAATTATTAACATTCAAGATTTTAGTCACATATTTTAAGCATTTTTTTTTATTTTAACTGAGAAGTTACGATTCTTTATTTGACAGCCAATTTAGGATATATCTACCTTTTTTTTCTCGGGATAAAAAGGGTTTTTCAAAAGAAAAACGCCAACTACTTTTATATAACATTGTTTCGCCTTATTCATTCAAATGTAACTCAGATTATTGAAATGAATAATTTATATGAAAACAGTATGAAACGTTCTTTATCCTTTAATTTCAAGTTCGATAACTTCTATAAAGGAAGAAGGAAAATGAACAAGGTAACCAATTAAAACGATAATTTGGGGCATTTCCCATCAAGATTTTGAAGCTTCTTTCAAAGGAAAGCACTTGTAAATTAACAATACTGATACTGATTATCTATAGACTATAAATTCCTCCTGTCGAATCTTTTACCAATTCGCTCGTAAATTATGTTTACTTAACGGTAACTACACAACTTAAAATAAACTAACAGCCATATTCTGCTTTGTCTTACGTACAAATAGAAAAGCTTTATGTAAGGAGTGTTGTTCTAAAACACCCGTGTTAGGATGGGGGAATGGGAAGGGGGTAACTCATTCGTAGTATTGCCCATTGATCGATTTTCCTTTTTCTAAGGAGTCCATGAACAGAAAGTCCATCATGTTCAAAAAGTATTTGCCACAACTGTTCCGACCGTCTTTGCCTTCTTTGGAGCAAATTTAGAAGAAGCAAACCATTGTTTTGATTGCTTTTTTGATTTCCAATGTATACTGATGAAACCAGATCTCGTCGTCTGTGACGTATTGACACAGAATTATGAGTACAACTCGAAACGGCAGCAATCAAAATTAACTTAAAAATTACTATCAAATTTGCTTTGGCGCCATTAAGCAGATGGCAGCACTCAATGATAGTACCATCTTGTTTAAACAGTGCCATTTGTCCTCAAAAACAGGTACTTTTTGAGCCCTCCACGTTGAAGCAAAATACTCTTTATTTACAATTTTATTCACACTGTTGCCACTCGCAATATTATAATTTCTGTAAGCTTTTGGTATTCAGCCATGGAGTAACAACGGTAAATGTTTCAGTTGATAATATAATCTGAATATTTTTTATCATGAATCAATTTGCAGTATAAAATAATTTCCATCTATCTATCTGCATCAATACAAATATTCATTCTTTTTTTCTTTCCTAAAACCAAAGAATTAATGTTTCTTTTAAAGACGTTGTTCGGAACAAATGCTCTTGATTTTAAAATTCCCGGGAAAACTAATTTAAAAATCTTTTTGTCAATGAAACCCACCAATAATTATTTTTATTCAAGAAGTCATTTATATATTGAGTAGCATTTGATAGATTTTGCAACAACACTGGGAAAAGTATTTCTTCAATTATCGTAAGAAATTTTATTATTTTATGTATGCTCTCATTGAAAAGAAAAAAAATTATTCCAATGAGGAAGATAATTCATTCCTCACTTCGTTAGTGACAGTGTTAGAAAAGAATAACAAGGATCGAACTTTAGTGCGCTTAAATGAAAATAAATTATATCCATCATTTTATTCTTTTAACATCATCATTAATTTGATTCCTGGTTCTGTTCCCAATTTTCACAGTTTTATTAAAAATCACGTTTTTAAAATACTAATATCTAAATATTATTTTTGAGTGATCTTTATTTCCTAGAAGACTGTTAGATAAACACAAGGAGAAGACAATTCAAAATCAATTGATCTAGTAAATAATAAATTATTAGCATGCTGCTTTAATTATTTTATACCAAAATTATTTGAGTATATTAATTATTTATTTCATTAAATATTGTATTACTTAAATCGTTTTTATTGAACTCATTTTATCTTTACGATTCAAATCAAATACGAACTAAAACTTTTATGAAATATTGAATTAAAAATAATCTGAAAATGAAACATACCGAAATCAAACGCCTTATTCCGAATATTCTGCATTACTTTGTTTTTAAAAAAGTTACGTTAAAAATGTGTATTTTTAGCTTTAGTAAATATTCTAGTTTGAGAAAGGTCGAAGATACTTCTAGTGAATTTTTCTTCCATTGTACTAAAAATAGACGTTTTAGAAGGGATCCTGATTTCTTACTTATTCCGGTTTACCAATTTCATTTATGGAGGGATGAAAGTTTTATTCACACAAGAAAATTAATGAGTTTTTTAGAGTTCAATAATATGAAGCGGGAGATACAAATGCATAAATCACCTCTTATATCAGAAAAAGGGAAGTCAACGTGGGTTATGGGCACTATAACATTCAAAAAACTTACTTTTTTGCCACTTCTTTCATAGCAACTGAATTATCTACCAACGCATCATTTATCTCTTAATTTATTGCTTTTCACTCTCTTGAATTCCTTTATATGATAAATGGGGAACCATATAAAAAAAATGGTAAAGCAGCAATTCACACTCTTTTCAGTAAAAATAATAAATAATTCCTGCTGAATGTATTGAGAGTTGAAAAATGGTACATTCTTTTTAAATGTTTTAATCTTTATATTGGCAATACTTCGCATTTTAGACACTAAATTATTACTTATTATTAGGCCACTACTTGCTTTAGTAAAATATTTAAAAATATTAGACATAAATAAAGATAATAAACAAAACGTTGGCTTAGAATTGAAAAAATGTTTTTATGGTTCATATTAATTGTTTTTGAAGGAGGATTTCAGCTTTGCCTTTAAGTTTTTGTAGCCTTTATATAGGTAATCCACATACTAAAATAGGTAGTATTAAACGGATTATTGTAAATGTTACAGTTAATCTTAAGATCTAAAGTTAAGCTTTGGAAAAAATATTCAGCATATATTTCATTTTGAATATGTGTATTTTTCTATCCTAGGTTTACAGAATTTTCAATAACACAACCTTTAACTTAATAACTAGTTCTTTTTATGACTAGTAATCAATTTGTATGTTCATAATTTGTTTATTTCTACAGTAATTTTCATTACTTTTAAAAGATTAAAATTCGAAACCTTATGCACCAGACATTTAGTATAGATTTCGGTCTTCCTCTTTGTTTTTAAATTCAAATTTTGACTTCCATTCCTATGTATCTAGAAAGGGGTGGGGAGAATTACGCAGACAATCATTATTATTTTCCTTAAGGAACAAATATTTTCGCCAAATAGATTCGATTTTTCTCCAGTCTATAAAGTGCAGAAACATTTGAAACCCTGTTCGCTATTCGATATGAAACTTACGTCATTCACTTCGTTCGTTCCTACGAAATAATATGCGTCGAGGGATGTAGCAAAATTTTTTGTGAGAAGAATTCAAATCAGTATCCTTACCCATCTTACGTAATTGACTCCAAACATTATGAAAGCACTTAAGTCGTAGATTTCCTTTTGTATGGAATCTGCTTCTTTCTTTTATGTACATTTGAAAATTTAAGAATTATTAGACACAGAATTTTTTTTTCGTTATGACCTTAACAGTTAGTTATAGCCAGAGACAATTTTAGAACTCACCAAATACATAATATAATTTTAAACAAAGATAAATAAAAAGATAACAAAGTCAATTTTTAAAAAAATGCATTAATTTTAAATTGAGTTTTTAGTAACATTCGAGTTAGTTCTACCTACACATAAAAATTTGCAGAAGTTTAGTATAATGACAATGATGCTTTCCTAAGTTATTTAAAGTGAAAAGTTAAACTAATTTGATACTTTATGGGACTTAAAATAATAATAAATATTTTTTCCTAAGAATGCTTCGTTAAACATCAGCATACGAAAAGGAAAGTTATTCTTTTGTTTTGAAATATTTAAAATTGCTTTCGTTAGTAGACAGAATAAGCAAGTAATTTTACTTCTAGACAACTTCCGAAAACTCTATGACATTTACCCATAAAGAATAGAAAAACTCAGAAATTACCTCGATATAAGTTGCGAAAGTTAATCATTCAAAAACGCTAACACACTTCTATTGTTTTAAATAACGATAATTAAGAACTGTAAACCTGAAAAGCCAAGTATCTAAATTTCTCAACTTTAATCTAAAACCCAAATATTTGTAAAAAAAATTGCTTTCTATCAAGAAAAAGTATGTCTTACGTTTAATTTTCATAAACTTTTGCAACTATATTCCGCATTTTTGGCATCGGACTACGTTCAGAACCATGGTTTTGAAAAAACCGTATTAATGAATATTTTTTGATATTTATTATCATCTAAATTAAAATGTGCATATAATAAGAAATATTTTGAAAATTTTATTACAATTAAAATTTTAAAATGCAATTTCTTAGCATAAAATAAGAACAAAAATAGCACATTTTTAAAATATTGTCTTTTCATGAAAACTCTTTCTATAACATTGTTATTCAAAATATATATCGATATAATATCTGTACAGAGCCTGAACTAGGACTTTTCAGTAATTCACAATATTTTCGGAGTTATTATGAGTCGAAATAACACCTGTTTTTTTTTTAAAAAAAATTCTCCCATTCTTGTACATTAAAATGTAAATCAATCCTTTTATACATCATACATTACAAAAATCCTAGTTCAGGCTCTTAAGAACAATATTAAAAACATTTCTACCAAATTTTATCAAAATATAAAAAAATACCTTTGATATATCTCCTTTCAAAAATTTATACGTACTAAGAATTATATTCTTCAGAAAATAGATTTAAAGTCAGTACTTTTACAAAAAAAAAACAAAGATATACATATTAAATTAATCAAAATACCCCACTGTTATAATTTGTAACATTTAATTTCTTATAGTTTAATAAATTAAAACGAATAAGTACTATTCTATGCAGATAAAACGGTAAAGCATACAGAAGTTTAAAAAAACAAGTAGTTACATTAACATTCCTATATATACGACGCATTGTATAAAACAATCTTGATATTAAAATAACAAATCTATGTGTTTTTATACTCTATTAGAGTATAAAATAAATAATATCAACGCTGCACCGCTCTTCTGAATAATTAAAAAGTTGAAGAAAGTAATTGTAACCTGCTCATTGTCATGTCCGTGAGTCATCCAAAGACAACAAGAGAATAATTCAAAAATGAAAACAGATACACTAATTGCATTTGTTATGTGGTAACAAAGGATCGCTGCCGTCCGCATCCGTTTCGAAATTTAAGAAGTAAAATTTATTTCCTCATTTTGAATAGAATGTTTGACAAGATTTTATTCACATTGATGTAAAGATGTTTGTTTAAGTCAAATGTTACAATTCTATTTTGAACCACTTTTCCAATTGCCTTGTAATTCTGCTTAAGTACTTTTGTAATCCCGGTGACAATAAAGCTATATGATCTAATAATCATGATGCTGCAAATAAAATTCACCAGTTCTGCGGCTCCTTGCCACCCCACTTATGCTAGCCATAGCCCCACAAAGTCCCCCATGCTACGTCGCTGCAAATATTCTAGCATTTATATGAATAAGAACAATAGCAACTTTAAAAACAGAATGAATAGTAACAGACGTATATGCAAGGTAAAATAAAATTGTTATTCTAAAAACATAAAGACCATTACTTTCATAAACAAGATTACTCTTTCACACATCTTGTTAGTTTATGAAGATAAATTAAAATTGAACTTTCTCACTAATCAAATTTATTGTTAATGTAATTAAAAAATGTTTTAATCTTTGGAAACCATTTCCAAATGAAAAATTTATAATAACTAATTAAATTGTAAAAAAATGTATACTTTAAAATTTCCTTTGTTATGAATCAAAAAACCAACTATTAAATAACTTTTCTTCAACAAATAATTTTATTTTTCTTAAAAACGTCACTCGTGTAAAAGAAAAAAGTGAGAATGTGAATGACAAAAACATGTTTTTCGAAGGAAAGTCACGAAACTAACAAAACTTGTGGATGGAATTCATTTGATTACAACAGCATAGTGTACATTTTCCCCTCAAGAATTGTAAACATGTTTTGAAAAGTTTCATTTCGTATATTTCTCTTGAAAATTGTAGCACACGCAATGAGTTTTAAACTTGTAACAAAACACAGACTTTTAAAAATTATTTTTCGGCTATTTTGGTACGCTTCTTAGTATAAAAAGTTTAATGACAATTTTTATGATACTGAAAAGAAAATTTTTCACAATTGTTCTTATTTTAAGTAAAGAAAGTTAATGTTAGAAGAATGTGAATGATGCATTTGTTTTAATCAGGAGATTCTATATAAAAACAATAAATGTTTCTGTAAAACTTTGAACAATTAATTGAAACGCTTGAATTTTATTCAAACAACTTTTATTTCATATAATTGAAATGATTTATAAAACGCAAACCGAAAAATTTCACACTTTACTGACATCGTTTTTTTTTTAATTTTAGTATCATTAGTATGATATTAAAACTTAAAAATGAAGTAATTAAGGTAGAATTTTAATTAAGATAGAAACTTATTAATTTCGTTTGGTTAGACAATTTTTCCTATTCGTTGAGCCTTAACTTAAGATTTTGTAATTCTGAATATGAATGATTCTAAAATTAATATTCTTTACAACTGTGGGCCAGGTACCTGAAATCCTAAAATTTGCTCTAGAATCAGGAAATCAAATATCAGAATTTGCATTTTCCTTTACGAACAAGCATACATTATGCTCTAAAATTACATCGCTGATTAGCCCTATTCAAATGTGAAAGATAACAAACAAAAGCAAATATATATCTTACAGGAAAATTTTAAAGTTAAAAAAATAATAAAACAATCGCGTGTTAGTGCCTGAGTAAAAATATTGAATATATAAAATTATTAAAGATAAGAGGGTGATTCAAAACTTACGTGTTTTTGGTGACAGATGACGTTGCTAGGGCAAGTTGATGTTACCATTGCGTACTGCCATCTGTTAAAGAGCACAAAACAATTTGGGTTTGATTCATGGGTTACTTTTGAGTGTTGCCACTTCGAATTGTCCTCATAATTTTCCGTCGAATTGTCAAAGACTATAAGATCTAGATTCATCCGTATACATTGGAAACCAAGCAACAATTTAAACTTCGAGTATGTTTCGGGTGAATTAACTCCAAAGAAGACGAATAGGACCGAAAAAGTTAAAATGACGATTTTTTGGAACGCGAAGAACTTCATACTCATATGCATCTCAGAAAAAGGAAAATTGACCAATCCCCAATATTACATTGAATTATCTATTCCAATTTTTTTCTATTTCACGGATAGTTTTTGAACTGCAAAGTATAACTAATGAATGGCCCCACCAGTGTCACAGGAATTTTTGATCTGATTGCAAATTCAGCTTTCGTAGGGTACTTTCCGTTTAATCGCCAAAATTACAAATTTGATAGTTGCCGTGTCGAGTTAAAGTCATAATTTTTTATCAAATTGTACGTGAATTCCTTATTATACGCAGAAAATGAAGCAAAAAGGAAAACGATGAGTTTAATTAGGTGAATAGGCTCCAAAAAAGTCGAAAACAATCTCATGGCTGGAAAAATTTGGTGCAGAAATTTGGGATGTGAAGAGTTTCATACTCAAGAACATCTTAGAAAAAGAAACACGATCAAGAAATAAATTATCTCTATTTTATTTCCATTCCTAATACCTCATTTTCCATTCCTAACCAGTATCATTTTTGAACTAACCTCATAAATAAGCTCTTCAATTGAAAATTAAATGTTGGATCTTTGACTGACCTAGCTTTCCTTAATTTCTTATCCTAAGCAAAAATACGCAGTAAAACTCGTGAAAATCTAGATTGCTTTCTTAAAAGATTTATAGAAGAAAATTTCAACGATTTTTTTTAAAAAAATTAGGGATATTGGGAGACCCCCCCCCCCACTGCCAATTGTCCCCACATCTGCCATTTTGAGTGACTTCATTTACCCCCTGGCCACTTGCAGTGATTCACCCCCTCAAACTATTGCGCTCCCTAGAACACAGCTTTGTTTCAGATGTCAACAAGACACACAAGCAGATAAGACTTACAGAGGAGCGTTGCTGTAAAAACCATGTTAATTTTAGAAACTTATTTGTAAAATATCTCAACGTGTAAATATTAAGTGCCTCATTAAAAGTGGAAAAACTCGATATTGGTGTTTGACAGTTATTGAATAATTATTAATTAATTCATGCTCAGCAAAATCTTTCTTCCAATAAGCTAACTTGAATGACAGCTAAGTGAATGCTATTAACTTATTCTACAGTTATAAATGTTATTAGTTTTTGAACAATAATGAGAAAGATGCAAAAATTAAAAACGTTCCCATCTACATTTTATTTAATCTAATTTATAAAATTTAAAAAAAAATGAACACCAAGAATTTTGGATTGAGGGATTACATTTCTCATGCCACGAAGATGAATCGCAGTTAGACAAAATTCTACTCAAGAATATCATACGTAATCTCGTACAACTCGGCATTTTTTCAACCCATTTTCTCTCGAACACGATTCGAGAATTGAGGAAATGCCTCATTCCAAACGGCATCCTTGATTTTTCCTCTTTCACACTGCAGCTAGTTCTAATTATAACGTTTTCTTTTCATTTCCCTTTATATATATATACTGCTGTTTGTAGAAAATGCAACACCATGAAAGAATCATCAGAATCAAATGAAATTTAATGCAGAAACAACTTGTACTGATACAAATAAATGATGAAATTTTCAAAACAAAAGAAAAAAATTAAGCGTCCGAAATCAGTATTTGGTGCAGCCACCATGCGCTGCAATAAGTGCTGCTATACGACGTGGCATGGAGTCAAACAGATGTTGAATATCTGCTTGAGGAAGAGAATTCCATATCGCTTGTATGCGCAAGCAAAGTTCGTCTTTGGAAACTGCAGGACGCGGATCACGAGCGAGACGCCGACCAACCATATCCCACACGTGCTCAATAGGCGACATATCCGATGAATAAGCAGGCCAAGGAAGAAGTTGCATGCGTTGTGCTGAACAGAAGTCTCGAACAGTCCGCGCAACATGTGGGCGTGCATTATCCTGCTGAAAGATAGCTCCAGGGATGCCTTGAAGGAAAGGAACGACTTCGGGCTGTAGCACTTCACGGACGTACCTGTTGCTATTGAGATTACCCTCAATTCGTATCAAATTGGATCGTCCATGATACGAAATCGCACCCCAGACCATAACTCCGGGTGTTCGACCACTATGTCGTTCAATAATACACTCAGGAAGGCAGCGTTGACCGGCACAACGTCTAACACGAACACGGCCATCATGGGTCCACAAATTGAAGCGTGATTCATCTGAAAAGACAACTTGGTGCCAATCAGCTCGCCTGTCTCTGTGCTCAAGAGCCCACTGCCGACGCAGCCGTCGATGATTCGCCGTGAGGGGAATCCTGTATAAAGGCACCCTTGCACGCAATCCACGGCGCAGCAGACGACGACGAATTGACGAAGCCGACAATTGTACACCTGTAGCAGTAGACCAACGTGCTGCCAGCTGCCTGGAGGAAGCTGTGCGATCATTCACCGCCATGCGGAGCAGGTGTCGATCATCGCGCTCTGACGTCACCTTCTGTCGTCCAGTGCCTGTTTTTCGAGTTGTTCGGTGCTCGTCGGTCCACTGCTTCCAAACTCGCATCACTGTGGAACTGTTCCGCTGCATACGAGCTGCTATTGCGCGATAGGAAAATCCTCCTTCTCGAAGGCCGATTATCCTCCCTCGTTCAAACTCCGTAAGTTGCTTGAATTTCTTATTCTTCCGTCGTGGAGGCATACTCAGGTCTCACTAAACGTTTGCCACTAACAAATAAACATAGACTTTTTCAACGTCCCGCTACAGCACTTTATTTATACGCTTTCAGCATCAATTCAGAGGGCGCTGCGCGCGCCGCGCACGCGCGATGGCTCTGAAACTTTATTAATTTGCATAATATCCTATAATTGACATTTGCTGCGAATTTCATTTGATTCTGATGATTCCTTCATGGTGTTGCATTTTCTACAAACAGCAGTTTATATATATGTGTGTGTGTACATACCTCGCCTTGGGAAATTAACCGTACTTGAAAATTCGTCGAGCGTGATGCATTCGAATGTTAATCCAAGAATTGAATGTCGACCACAGATATTTCGAAAGCTAATGTAACATTTAATTATATTTACAGATAGTATTATTTTACTTAAGTTACAGTTTTACAAATGTAGCACTATTTTCTTAGCACTGTATCTATCTGGTTCTTCCTCTGTTTTTTGAATCGAACATACCTCGAACAAGAGCTGTTTTTGTGAGAATGAAGGGTAGAAAGAACTTACATTAGGCGGCAAAGAGTAAATGAACATCACTCGTAAGCCTTACAATTATTTATAAGAAGTGAAGTGGACAGAATGTTATCAGATAGAAAGATTGTAGGTATTAGATAAAAGAGATAAGAGAAATTAGGGGAAGCCGAGAGAATGATGAGCACACTATAGGTACAAGCAAGTATGAGGTAATATTCTTAGATATTCCTCTCTCATACCTGACTCGAATTCCGGCACTAGAAGTCTATTGGAATCGGATCTAGTTTACTCAATACTATTATCTGCTGTTATTGAGATAAACAGAATTCTCAGTTACAATTTCTGGTTGAAGTCGCTATTAAACAGAAGCCCTACGTAATTAAATTGTTTTGATATCATTAATTCAAGACCGAATAGATTGCTTAAATATTTTTGAATCTGATCTTTATTGAGTTATTACGTCTCTTAACATTAATAATGGCGCCACTTCGTTACAATTTTGTTTGGGATTCAGATAAATCCCCGTGAAACACTTACAGTTTCTAGGGAAAATTCGAATAGATTTAAATTTAATCAATCAGCTTGTCATTAAATCTATCAGCAATTCGAATCGAAAGTTTCGAAATTCAAATGTGAATAGAAATCTACCCTTTTGAAAGAGAACAGCTCCTATCGAATGGTATTGGTCCCTGAGATGCCACATCCCTCCGGAGGTAATCTCTCTTTTCCTTCGGCTTCATTAATCATCCCAGCAAAGTGCCTTCAGTTCGCCCTCCGGAAATTTAGGGACTCATTGTCAGTGACACGCCTAATGATGGAAACTATGAATTAGTATGTAGACACAATCGGTGAAATGTTTGTGTCCAACACAGGAAAGTGTTCAGTAAACTAACTTCGAATAAAATAGATATTCATTTTTAGCGGTGGAAATTTATTTTCTTTCTAGAAATTATTTAAGTAACAATACAGGGTTACAAATCCCTTTGGAAGAATTACAGAGTTTTGAATCACTGATTCTGTATCTGGTGCGATATTTACTCGAATACTCTCAAATATTCAGAGCATATGTATTTAGCCTAATGCGAGGGTGTTGCATCTGCCCGTACTGGGATCCATAATGTTAAACATCATTGCTCTAAAAGTCTTGACTTTAATTCATGGTCTTGGCTTTCATTTTTTCTGATTGCGTCAATGTAGAGTATTTTTCGCGTACCGTTTGGCTTATGGTTTAGATTGCTTAATAGTTTACATTTATTTCACGAATACTTTCTTTTTAACTCTCGATTTTTTTTTCCCAGAGCGTTTTTTTTTATATATTATTAGTAACATTGTAATAATTTGCATTTTTTTGATTTTACTATTTCTGATAATACTGATTTTCTATAATATATAGTTGATTTATTTCTACAAAACACATTTTAAATTGTAGTAGCTACGGTAGACTAAAGGCAACGGTCACGGCCTCGCGACCAGCGTTTTTCGCTGAGTCATTGGTTCGAGCCTTGAACCACAAAAACTCACCGTGTAGCCGGGGCTGATGCGTGTGAAATCTGTCGAGGATTAAGTCATCCCATTGGCGTAGTGTGGAAGTTAGGAAAGGGAGGTGCCCTTATCACTTGAATGAGGTTCAAAATTACAAGATGTGTCGCCAATAGCCCTCGTGTTGCTTCTTGTGCGACGTTAATGAAACCAATCAATCAATCTAGTGCTGCTAAATCGTAAAATGTTTATGAAATGTGTATAAAAGGTTGCCAATATTTCAATGTGCCTCATGGTTATAATCATTTAACTAAACTTTAAATCATCTTTTAAAAGTAATAAAATATTTTTGTTTTTATAATTAGCCTATAACAGCCGATGTTTTAAATACCATTTGAAATGACTCATTAAGTCCTGAATCCCGCCCAAAATATTGTTAAGCCTTATAAAAAATTGTATTGTTAAAATGTTACTCTTTTAATGTTATTTGCTAAAAATTATAAAATTTTATTTTTTTCCGCGTTATACTTCTCCAGAATATTAAATAAAAATTAAAAGGAAATAAAAAAATATTTACTTCCGTGTACATAAAAAGGAAATAAGAAAAATTACGGGCAATCAACTAGAACAGTTAACACAGGCGGTAAATAAAATGAGAGACAAATGTAAATATAAAGTTAATGATAAAGACCATTCATAGATTTGAGGATTATTGATTTCGTAGCAGGCACACAAGGCTAATAATGTATGAATTTTTGAACTGAAACTCATTTATTGTAACTAAGCAAACTTAATTTCAAATTTTGGACAGCTATTTTACTTTAATGAAACGAATATTGATGTTATTGTTATAATAAATATTTTTAACATAAAATTTGTCTTCTATACTTAAAGTATGCGTAATATTCAATTGAGAGCATAAGTTCATCTTATATGTTATGAGTTATAATATCAATTTTGTGTGTACCTGACATTTATTCTGGATGTTACTGAAGGTCCATTTTTATGTGATTATATTTTTAAAAACGTTTAATTATGATAAAAAAACTTAGAAATATTAAAATTTTCTTTTTATCTATAAATTTTCTTTAATATTATTCAATTCTTGTGTTCGAGTATGGAAAAAAAATTAGTATTGACTCATTTTTGTAGTTATGGATTAAATCAATAAGTTAAACTTTTAAAAATATTAATTTGACATTCCCTTAATTTCTGGATTAGGTATGATTTAAATGAACTCTTACTACTGAGCTAATAATTCAGTAAATATGAATTCTACATATAGATTGAAGTTTAGATTGATTTTTCTAAGATTTCTTTAAGATTGAGATTTTTTTCTAATGATTGATTTTTTTAAAATCAATGATGCATCCTGTTAAGAATTGTTTCATTAAGGGGAGATATGTCTGCCCAAGCACGTGTAATAAAATGATTACATTAACAAAGCTCATAACAAATTACGAAATAACTGCGAATAGAAAATTAAAGCTATTAGGGTTAACTTCTTGCTATATCAAATTTTATAAGATACTTTCGATTATAAAATCCTTTCTCAAGATCAGTTTCAGTGTATTTGGTTTTTTCCGGCCAATTAAATACCATCAAGGCGAATGTTTATTTTAAGTTTTTATAATATAAATAGTTAAGTACTGAAACTAATGAAACCTATAAAGATACAAAAATAAAACAAATGTATTTTGCAGTTAAATTAAAGGCTTCCGTTTACCTTAATTACGATTGTAAGAAACTTTAATTCTGTTTATTTATTTTCCTTAAGTTTTCTCATACCTAATTTGCTCCAGAACTATAATGAATCAAATTACATTGGTAAGGTTTTATATTTAACATCTACAGTTCTTTTTTTTTTTTTTAAATTTTACTTACTACTTTTTAACGAATAAACGGACTTGCATTTTAACAGTAACGAAACATTTCTAATTACAAACAATTGTCTTCCAATGCATTTGAAGCATTTCTGATTTAGTTTTTGATTTTTAAAAGCACTCTCAAATCATAAGGCTAGTTTAAATTTGCATATATATATTTGTGTGTGTGTGCTTGTATCGTAAATTATACAAAAAAAATTAGATATAAAAATTACGTTTTTTTAATTAAAAACTTCTCATACCATATTAACTTTTAAGAATAATTATCAAATATTACTTCTAAAGTGCTTGTATCAAAATAAGTTCAAAAATATTCAATCCACAATTTTACTGTTTTACGGAAATCAGATGTGGGGTTTGAAGGAAAACTTATTTTTCATATATTTTCAGGAGTTATATGATTGTTTTGTCTAAATTGATCAAAAACGAATTGTTACAATTAGGGCCTATGGAACAAAAATCAAACCTGGTAATTTGTGACAAACATTTCATTAAAATGCAATCTAGACAAAGAAAAAGGAAAAAAGAACAAATGGAAACAAATGAATCAAAAGAAGGGTTGAAAATAGAACAGAATCGCTTTGTTATGACAGGGATACCTCCGTTTTGTTTACCAAAAACTGTAAACCCCATGGAAAAAAATAATCACTAGGGTATTTCAGGATTATGATACCCGCGTTTACCTAAAGAAGGAAAACTGCTGAAAGGTCATGAATATGGATTTAGTTTAGTTTAATTTTTATTAACGTCGCACTAGAAGCAACACGAAGGCTATTGGCGACGGACCTCGTAATTTTGAACCACGGTCAAGTGACGAGGATGACACCTGAGTTGTCACCCCCTCTACTAACTTCCACACCACACCAAGGGAGGACTTAACGTGTGAGTCAAAAGACCTTTCAACAGACTTAACGTGCATCAGCCTTGACTACATGGCGGGTCTTTAGCGGCCAAAGATCGAACCCGCGATTGAACGAAAACCGCGGTCCACGAATCCGAAACCATGAACACTAGGCTACCGCGGCCTGTCATGAATATGGAAAGGATAATAAATGGGAAGAGAATTATATATGATTTAGTTTTCTTTTTCTATATAACTTGTAAACTGAATGCAAATCTACGAAAATGATCCATCAATGGATATCCATTAATTACAATTTTAATCAATTAAATTATAAATTTAATTTAAGTTTAATTAATTCATTTAATTTTTTAAATTTAATTCAAATCAATTTTACATTGAGTTTATGTCAAATATTTCATGTAAGCAAGATTTCTAGAGAAAAAATTTATTCTGAAAATTTTGGATCCTTTTATAAATTGACATTACAGAGATTTCAAGAAAGCAAATATGAAATATAAAAATGCTTCTTTTTTTAAATAAGAACTAGGAAATTCTTTACACTATGTTTATTCTCTCTAATATTAATCAAAAATTAACGTTTACAACTCGTTAACTAACGAACTCGCATCTAAAAACCAAGCCTCTTATCTCGATAACAGCAAACAGGATCCGAGTCAGGCACAATACATTTACAATTGGGTTTAATCCCAACTATCGAACGTTGACCATACATTCTTGCTCCAAATTCATGCGCACAAAACTCACACTAACCTTCTACATCTTCTCAGCAGTTCAATACGTCTGATAAAAAGGTGATCGCACATGGTTGTTGTTTTTAAAAAAATCTAAACATGAAAAAAAAAGTTGGTTCGATAGTGTTAAAGATGAAAGTATGCTTTTAAAGAGAACATACGCATTTATTAGGGAAGTAAATAACGGCGTAGTAAAGAAGTTGCTTTTGGTCTGGTCGTAAACTCGACGATCGCTTCCGACGAAGACTGCGGCTCGGAATACAAATCTTAGTTGCAGGATAAAGTGATAAGATAAAATAAATATTTCATATAGTGTCCCCTTCCTATTCTTCGTTCATAATTACGAAATTCTGTCACAATGACTTGTTGTACATAGTCCAGTCACATAAAGGTAACCACTTGTTAAATACCAGAAAACTACGCGCAGCAGCACGGACCTCTATGAGACAAGGGACACAATTCACGGGGATGTGCACCCATCCTGACTCCAATTCCGTTGTCTTGGATTGTGGGGTTGAGGATCCATGATGTGTGCATCCCAATCAAAGCGATTCCCCAGATTCTCGATTCGACCTTACTTCGGTGAGTTTAGGAGCTAGATGAGTAAGGTAAACTCATCCTGGTACTCTTCTAATAACGCATACACACTTCCAGTATGTGACACGTCGCATTATCGGTTTGAATATACCATCAAGCTTAGGAAACTCACTCCGTCTACAGGGGAATGGTCACAGATACATGCTCCACAAGGACAGATATATGCTTCCACAAGGATAGAACCATGCTTTCTTTGATTCATTATGCTTTCCACAATTATGGGTACACCCACGGGATGTGTCGAAAACATTCCAAAGTCTATAACGCTGTCTCCTCCAGCCGTATCCTTTCCTCAATTGTTGCACTGGGCTTACTTTTTGAGGTTTCGTGTCAAATACGCCAACGTCCACCTGTCCAACAGAACATAAAACGTGATACATCGGGGCGAAAACCTATCATCTCTCATTGGAAGTCCAGTTGTGGCATTGGAGGGCAAAGCTTTCAACTGTAGATGAACAGAAATTAGTATAATTAATATTTTGCTTTAATATTTTGTCAGCTGTGGAGCTCCATACCTAGTTACATTCGCTAAAAAGTTGTTGTGGATACATTTTTGGAAGTTCCATCTGGTAGCATAGTTGGTCGACGGTTGCATGTCTATTCGTAGGAGTTCCACAGCCATCATTAACCTCTGCCATGTATTGCCCGTAGCGCGTCGTACTTATCACGTCGCTTATTTTGGATACTGCCAATTTACCATATACATTTTTACCACACGTAAAAATCACAAAATTAAACGTTTTGGAAACATCCTTGGCACGAAAGACATTGATTATGCTTTTATTAATGTCAAATAAGTACCCGCATTATTCCAACAATTGCAATGTTTTTCACTTCGATCTGACACCCTTTATATATATCCCACTATTACTACCATGTGTCTTCTAAGTTTATTTATTTTGAGTCGACATTATAACCTCGTCTTAGTGACTATGATCACGAACAGGTAATCTGCTGTCGTGGGTTCGAGTCCAGATACTACTAAAAACCCGATGTGTAGCTGGAATGGGCTGGTCGTGGCTCCAAGCTCTATCGTTGGAGTGGTGTGGAAGTTTATTGAGGGAGGTGCCAGCTCAGGTGTCATTCTCGTCACTAAATGTGATGTTATTAAACAATCACTCACACTCTCGATTTAATGTCGAAAGTTGAAGGCGTTTATTCCAAAGTTGGATGTTTATTCTAAAAATCAAATCATTGGTAGTGTGTATAATATAATGTACTAAAACTACCAATTAATCGTGCAATTATGTTTTAAATTTCATTCATCACATACCAAAATCGTTTTTCTCAGCAGTTTCACTGAAATGCTCCGTATGAGTCATAAAAGGATCTATTATGCTCTTTTTTATGATATATCATTTGAATTTATCCTTAAAAAACGTTATTAAGTAAATGACTCATTCCCATTAAGTTCAATTTAGTAGAATGTATATCTATAATATGACAGAAATTTATAACGAAAGAAATCGTTCAAAAACTTTTTTTCAATATGTTTTTAAGAGGAAAAATTTATCTATTATAAATACATGTAACAGTCACAACTCATTTTCATTTACAGTAAATTATCAAGATCTTTTGTGTAAACCAAAACGTCTCTACTTTGAAATAATTTTTGTTTCGTTTCGATTTTAACTTATGATTCAACTCAAAAGAATCTCCCGACCCATTTCGACGGATATCATTCTAATACAGAACATCACCGAAGAATAAACTTATGAAGAACCGAAAACTTTCCGATCAATATGCTCTTCTCCAAACTAAAACTCGACCATCTTCTCATCTTTGATCCTCCCATTTCAATCTCGAGACATCTCTTAGTTTCCAAATGACTTTCCTTCGAGAATAAATCAGTTTCTCTTTTCCTTTCCAACCGTGAGAGAAGAGTTTAATTTCTTCAGATGTCGGCTGTTACAACAACGAGGGAATTTCAGATTATAGCTTACTCACAAAAATTCGGGATTCATTCAACTTGGATTCGATATGCTGCAGACGTCGATAAAAAGTTGGTAACGTTTATTTCTACAAAACATGAGAAGGTTAAATTACTTATCTTTTCACTGACTCAAAAGGTTTTTAGAATTTGGTAACATGACATTTTCTTTTCAAATACCCTTAATTAATAAGCATTTCTGAGATAGGGGAGTTACGAAACACCAAACATCTCTCGAGCGGGTGCTTTTCCATTACAATAACTGTATAATAATCATTGAGTAAATCGTAAGTTAATTAATAGTAATTGATTGTGAGAGATTTACTGCACTGAAAAAACTTAAAACAGGTTTAAAAATCTTTTCACCGGATGAGCTATTCAAATTACTCATTTAAAAAGTGGACCATATCTAAATCCTATTTTTGTTACATTTATTTCTAATTAAAAACAAGTTCCAAGTCAAGTGTTTCGAAATTCATTAATTTATGCAAGATTTTGAATCAAAACTTTGTGTTTGAATTTTGACTTCAGCAATATCTAATGTTCCGTATCATAAGAATAAAAATTATTCCAGAGAATCAGGAATTTTTCGACGCATTAGGTAACATAAAAGTGGCTTATTTAAAAGAAGTATAAAAAGATTTCGGTCTCATTTGTTGTGGAATGTTCTGTACAAAAGATATCTTTATTAATCATTTACACTTTCTGTTAATGCTAAAATTATTCGAGGAATTCGAAGAAATACCTTCCTTTGGGCGATATTTTTCAGTTAAGAAAATATTGATATATTTGTAGTGTTTGATTTTTGAAAAAAAAAAAAAGGTAATCCCTTTATTGATTCTGAATTAGGGTTTATTTGAGTGTTTTAGGATAGAAAATACTTCTGTGCTCATAAACCTCTAGTTTCAAATCTCAGCATTCGTACAATAAGTACTGTTTAGCAAATGGTCTTTGCAAAGACACAAAAGAAGCTATACCAAGCTATATACACTATTTCCATGAAAAAACATTCTGAAACCTTTAGAATTTTAAGAAATCATTCGATGAAGAAAGAGTGATATAGCTGTAGTTGTTAATTTGATAAGAAAAAGCAGTTTTTATTCACTAAAATGTTTAGTTCACTTAAAAGAGAAAATTATTCACACAAAACAGAAAACAGAAAAGAACATAGCCCCCAAAGTCCTTAAATTATTCGTAATAAGTAGCACAAGGAAAGCATTATTACTCAAATTATCTTTATAAAAATAGACATCACAGCTCAAAACTGTGAAATATCTTCCTTGAAAATTACTTTAAAATCATCTGGGTATTTCAGAAATCACGCGTTTTCTAATAATTAAAAGCACGTACTCGTTTGTGATGTGGAACGGCTTAACGAAATTTCTTCTTTGCTATGTCTTTGAAATCCGCGCAATATTCATGCGCAGTAAACAAATGGAAGAGAGCGAAAACGTTACTCTTTCTTGGCGAAGAATAAATGCAAATGAAGCGTGTCAATGGTTTCTCAGAAATGAGAAATGGGGAGATTTGTTTTCGGAAGAAAGAAGAAACCGGAAACGTTTCCTCAACGAAATTTGAAAGAGAAGCATTCCTCTCAGAAAAGATTTGCGTCTATAAATCTCAGTAGACTATAACAGAAAATATTGTAGTGGATGGAATTTGTATGAATAAGTTCTTTTATGCGGGTTCCCCCGCATGCTATCGGTTATTTTACTGCTTTTTCGATACAGGTTGCTGTTTAGTCGAGATGGATGTTTTTATTTTTCTTTCTTTAATATAACGACATCAGTGCACGCAATAATCACATCCGTAAGCTTTAAAACCATCTGTATTTTGCATATATTTTTACGAGTAAAATATTAACTCTTGGGTGGTGAAACAATTGTGACTCAATTTCTTATTTTAAGAAAATAAAGATTTTCAGTAAGATAAAATTTATTTGAAAGTCATATGAACACAATAAGCTGAAGTTATGCAATATAATATCACGAAAGACAGCATGGAAAATAACTTTTTATTTATCGTATAAATATCTCATATTACCAAACTATTGGTATAGCAAAAGATACAGTATATCCTCCTTTTCAAATTGTAAAAAAAAAATCTCCATTTCATATTGTTGATTCTGAAGCTATAATACGTTTGGCGATACAAGCCATCAAAAACCTGGAAGATAAATTATTTATTTAATGTTTGAATAGTTTCGCCGATTGATTTGTTTCGAAATTAAATTATTCTGTTATATTTCAGTTCTCTGGCGAGCGAATCAACAACTGATTCGCCTGATGAGGAAAAGTTGTTTTAATTTGTTAAGCCTGACATAAGAAATATGCTTCGCTAAATGTTTCATTCCTCTTCCTCACTAATTACGAATTCATACGCAGAAACTTGTGATAGTTCTGGAAATACTCTTGTCTACTATGCTTAAGAAAGGAATTAAAAATTAACGAAAGCACTTATTAATAATTGTAGAGGGTGTAAATGGTGTAAGAGGATGGTTCAACAACTACTTGTTTTGACGAGAGATGGTGTTTCTAGGGCAGGAGTGTGCTATCATTGTATGCTACTATTTGTTAAGTGGAGCCCAAAACAATGCGGCACTGATTCGTTGGCTTATTTTGATTTGATCATGTCGAGTTTGTGATGTTGGGCTATTCACGATTTTCTCTTCATTAACCTCTAAGACTTTATGGTAATTTTAATTAAATGCAATTTCAACTTCTTCCTATCCCAAATGAAACATGATTAAATAAATTGGATGAAGATAAAAAAAAGGTACTGAACTGAATTAAAGGTATAGAGTTATATAAGACTAAATAGAATTGAAAGGAAAATGAAGGAAGATAAAGGATAACGATAAGACAAAAGAGAATTATACCAATTATTATCTTTTGTCTTATCGTTATATCTTTTGTCTTAGATAGTTATTGAATCGCCATAATTAATCTTTTGGATTTAAATGCTATTTAAAGTAATGCAAATTGAATCTGTGATAAATAAGAAGTGTGTCAATCGACCGAGTGATCTGGTTAGCTAAGACTTTATTATTAGAATACAAACTAGGATCAACTGAATAAAGAGGAGTTCGGGGGAGAGAGAGGGGGATCTATGTTAAGAGCTAATAAACTACGTGTAATCTTTGTCTTACGTATCTTCAATTGGAGTCTTAAACTTATTGACTATATAATTAAACTTTAAGATACAGGTAGAATTAAATAAAGAAAAGGTCACAAAATGTTGCCGTCATTTTGCTTCGAGATGTCACCGTCGATGAGACCTTGATCAACCATCAAAGCAATGAGTTTCCGGTCAATCAACTTCAAAGAAGTCGAAGACGGTCGAAACATTTTATCGATGATTTTTTTTTATGCGAAGGTCTTCACATTCATGGACTTATAAAAAGGGAAATGATCAACGGACAATTCTACAGTGAATTACACCATTACTTTTTCTAATATGGGTACTTGTTGAATAGCACTTGTATTACTCATGAATGGATCTGCAGTTACCGTAGAAATAATGGATTCGATTCCAATACAGTTTTAGTACGGGAAAAAATATTCCGTTTAATCACCGAAGTTTTAGATATAGATTGGAAAAAATATTACGTCACAAAATGCTCGCATTAGTTGCGAAGATGTGTCAAAAGGTTTTTAACGAAAAACCAACGGAGAGTAAATTAATGTTATAAAATACATTCAACTTGCATTCTATGCCTTAGACTAAAGTAAAACTTTTGCAAGTTTATTATACAGAAGAGAGTATAGAGATAAATTTATCCCTATGCAGAGAAGATCAAAATATATAGCAGGACATTTTTTTGTATAAATTCATTCTGGCATTTTACACTTGCTCTTATAATCTTAAATACATCTGAAATAATTCGCAACTAAAAACAAAAGGTTACATCGAGAATTCAACACTTTAAAAATCGTGGATTGTTCTTTTAAAGATTTAATCGTTTATTTTGAGAAAGATATTTTAAAAAATCAATTTTAACCACTTTTTATTCTTATTTTAATTTTTAATACAATAAACTGTCATAAATTCAACAATACCATGCAACATATGTGGATATTTTTGCATATCAGATAGCTTTAACTTCATTATGGTAGGCCAAATATTTGAATTTTCAGCATGAAATCTTAGATTAATTTTAAACTATTCACAAGCTATGCATATATATTTTCTGTAACTATAATATGCTCTTATAACTGAGACAAGTCTACAATCATGAAAAATAAATTTCATCTTGTGATGAACAGAAGATGTTACATATTACATCCAATTTAACATGGAACATTATCAAACTGAGAGGGGAAAAAAGATTAAAAAATTAAAATAAGTTTACCAAGGATCAATAGAATATCTCCTATTTTTATAATCAACTGGTAATTATAATTCGCTTAAGAAAATCGCCACCATAACTTTTCCGGTCAACTTCTTAAGAGCAGATTCACTGGAAGTAATCTATTGATTGGATAGTTGCTCGGTCTCCAGTGTACGATGATGAATGCAGATCTCACCGACAACAACAACTCCACACAACAGCAATCAAATTTTTGTTTGGCTGAAAACAGATGTCAAATCAAAACTAACCTATGAATCAGAGTCACAATTGTTTTGGCAGCCATTTGAGAGATGGTAGCAACCAATGGCAACAACAACACCAACCATTGTCTAATACTGGTAATTTTTAATCCACTTTCACTAAGTTTCAATGTTGAATATAATTTGAGCAATCTATGCTAAATGATCGGTCTTCCTATTAATTTGCTATGCTGCAAGAATCAACTTTAGACTTTTCAATCAATTTTAGAAGTCGGTTGGACAACTTTGAAAAATTTTCCTTTACCAATAATATCGTACATATTTTGCAACTTACCTCTATTATCGCCGTCTTAAGAAAAATACAATTTAATACCTCACACACATCTTTCTTTTATTTATAACTATCTTTGTAAACTGCCCTTAAGGACTCACTTTTATTATGTAAGTTCTGGAATCGTGATCCTACAACACCCTAGTGATCTTTTCTTTCCAGTTATTACCGGGTTTACCGTCTTTGGTAATCACGGGAGATCCAACACCGAGGTACTCCAGTAATCTGTCTCTGTTTTTGATCTTCCTTCTTTTCATACAATTTGTATATTTTCTTTCATTGTTCTAAAAAACTAGATCACAGCTACATCTTGTTTGGCTCATCATAGCCATATCTGGTTCTTGCGCTATTTAACAACACCATCACTCAAGCATCTTTATGAACTGTTTTAATTTCACATTAAAGACTGATATAAAACAGGCACAGGATGAAAAAAAATAATTCAATTATGCTTTCAAAGAAGTATATAAATAAAATAATGGAATTGGGGAAATCTATTGTTCGATATGGCAAATTCATGGATTTCCAGTTTAGAGGGGGGAATATTTGAATGGGTAATGCTAAGCCAGTTTGTGTTTAATTGATTGATAAATTTTGAATTAATGTCTAATTTCATAGCAAAATTGAGAGGAATATAATGGCAATGAACCTTTGTCAAGTGACGAAGGCGATGCATGACCTGACAACCCCTCTCCAAATTTCGCCACCACACTGACGGGAGGACTTCTCGGGTCTCTTTGCATTTAACGTGCATCGACCCCACTTCAAGGTGGGTCTTAAGTGGATCAGAACTCGAACTTGTGACTCGACGGAAAGAATGACGGTAGCATGCTCGCGACTGAGACCTCTAGATTATGGTATAACCACATATAGTCATGAAGCTGTCCGTAAGCTCTTGTTATACATTCTGTTTTAAGTATATTTTAAAAATGAGTGATATGAATTTAGAGCGAATTTGTGTCATTTTTCGCTTCACACTTGAGCACAGTCCGACAGAAACTTTTGAAAGCAACAGTATGCTGGTGAAGACAATGTTTTGTCAAGGATCCATGTTTTCATGTGGTTTAAGACATTTTCAGAAGAAAGGTAAACGAGCCTCGCAACGGAAGGCGTGCAATGGTAAAAACTGACGAAAATATAGCCAGAATGTGAAGTATCGTGCTTTTGGTTCGTCTGTTGACTGTCCATATGATCGGAGGCGAGTTGAATTGAATCACTCCACCATTCTTCAAATTTTGACCAATAAGGACCAACTGTGTTGCATCACTGCAATGTGCCTTGTCAAGCTGCATTTCCAGGTATTTAGTTTTTTGGCAACTTTCATGTGGCTCCCTCCTCATCCCCCTTATTCCTCTAACTTCTGTCCACGAGACTATTTTCTATTCCCCAAATTGAAAATTCGTCCCAAAGGAAGTTATTTTTGGACCCTTGGAGACATTAAAACGGCTGTAGCCGACCAGCAGAAAACAATTTCAATATACGAGTTCCAGAATTTCTATGAAGAAAGAAAAATTGTCTCCAACGTTGAATAGAATCCTAAAGCAGTTATTTTGAAGGAGACAATGTGAGATTATTTCAGTTGAATAAAAAAATATAATAATATTAATCTCATTAATTTATTTGCATACCTCGGAAACACCTATAGTTCCGTGATAAGAGTTTAGGTAAAATAGGAGGAATCTTTATGTGCACTTTAAAAGAATGTTAATTGAATCAATGAAACTATTTGTTTATAAATGTAAACAAGTTAATAATCGTTTTAATCCCGTTAATTCTAAATTCTCAGACATCACAAAATATCTTCAAAAGTTTTTCCTTGAATCTATCTTTTCACAAACTATTCTTTTCTAATTGGGGATTCTTTTACAAAGTTTCAAATCCAAGCTTTCTTCTTTCATCGGCATTTCATGACGCAAGAAGGAATTGATGCAAGTGGGAGGAAGTGGATAGCTGCTCTCAATCTTGAGAGAGAGGAAAGAACTCCGATTTCAACTGAAGAGATACTTCAACTTCTCGATGACAACTCAATTTTTGATCTTTCCGAAACAGAAGTGCCTTTTTCTTTCTTCAAAACGTTGAATATTTTTTTCGATCTTAAGAAAAGAATAATTCTCAAGTTTCTGGAAACTTCAGTTATCTCATAACGTTTAAATTCTGAAGGTATATGTTAAGTTTTAAATTCTATGAAAATTAGATTTATGATTAATCATATGCATAGATGTTAAGAGACGTAACAAATTATATATTACGAGTAAAATAATTATTTTTTTAACTATAACACATGTGATATCATTGATTACATACAATTTTTGAAGAATTGCTGATTTTTTTTTTTTTTCAGATTCAAATAATTAAAGAGATTTAGTATTTCAGAAAATATTCTAAAATAATCTTTCACCGTCCTTAAATCAGTAAAAACATCAATTATTTTTTAAAAAAACAGTACTTTTACCTCATTTACTTTAAAAGTATTTTCCAATTTGAAGATTAAGATTTAGATATAATAAAGAAATGGAAGTTGTTTTCTAAAGACTAAAAGAATTTCAAACCTCTGTCTGAAAGTTATTGATTTAAAGCTCTGAGAAATATTTCGTAATATTAAAAATAACTCTTAACTGTTAGAGAATTTGTTTCATAGGTTGTTTGCTTTGTACAATTTACAACAATCTGCGTACAATTTCATAACCTCCTTTGATTTTGTTAAATTGACTAATTGTACAAAACCCTTGAAAAATATACTTTACACGAAAGAATATCATAAAGAAAAGTCACGACAATATTATAAAATTAACTCTGCTTACTACTATTATTATAATTTAATGAATACATTTAAAAAGAAAAATATTTATAATCAAGGAACCTACATAGAAAAATAAGGTTATAAACACTGTTGGCTCATAACCATAAGTCTTCCACTTAAAAAAAAAAAAAAAAATTAAAGAACTCCTATAGCCATATTATTTGTTAAAATCTATATAAAAGGTTTTGTGAACTTGTACCAAATATGTCATTTCTTTAACAGAATGACTGGAATTTAAGACAAATATTATTTCAAACCTGAAAAAAAAAACAGAATTTTAAAAAATCCCTATTTTAACACGCCTTAGCTTAATTTTATTAATGAAACTTCCAAAAGCATTTGAGAGACGTATTTTGAAATTTGATTAGAATATGGTTCACTCATGAGCTTGTGTTAGTAGACTGATTTTAAGTGTAAGTAAATACAATTTAATACTGAAAGCAATAATTTCATGGGTTTTTTTTATTAAGATTAATATACATCTAAAATTTAATGGTAGTCTATAGCATTATTTTATAACCAATAATTATTACTGATCGGTTACTTGAAGTTCCACAAATATTTGATTATCAGACAATTGTTACTGCGAAAAACCCTATACTACTTTATCTTTCGTTGAGACACTTGTTTTAGCAACAATTCATTTGCCTATGTAAAGTATTAATTTGATTAGGGGCTCAAGTATAGACTGGCCTAAAGATTAAAGTGTAATCAGTATTTCATTTGAAAACAATGAATAATAAATAAGAAATCCCAGACTTTTGTGAAAAAAAATGGAGGATACTTAATCATTAAACCCATTCAAAAGTCTACTCATAATGTATTGGCGACTTCGACTTTATATCCAGTCAATTAAGCTATCTGGGACTGAAATAGGATGCACCGCATCTTTTTTCCATCTCATTTAACGACTTCGGAGGAGGGCTCAAGGACACTAATGTGTACCGAGGTAGTCCCAAACATGCTCTGTCAGAGCAAGGCTCGGAGAATGAGCTAGTCATTCCTTTCGCATAAAATCTTGATTCTCAACATCCAATATCAACATATATCCTAGTTTGGTGATGTCGTATTTTCATCCATTATGATAAATTCATCACTAATAACTCAGCATATGGTAAGACAAGTGAAGCAAGAATATTTTTCTAATATTTCACAACGGTTCACAAAGTTCCTCTATATAGCACATGAAGGTCAGTGCGATCAACTAGAAACATTCCAACTCCAAACTATGATTTTATAACTGAGTCTTTCAATGGTGTTAGATTTGTTATATCCGATATTTTGTTCTCTGCAGATCAGCAGATGACCTTTATTATTCGCCAAAGTAAACTAGATTTGGTTATGTTTTTATTAACGTCGCACTAGTAGCAACAAGAGGGCTATTGGCGGTGGACCTCGTAATTTTGAACCTCGGTCAAGTGGCAAGGACGACACCTGAGCTAGCAACCCCTCTCCTAACTTCCACACCACGCCAACGGAAGGACTTTGAGACCCGACAGATTTAACGTGATTCAGCCCCGGCTACACGGCGAGTCTTCAGTGGCATAAATGCTCAAACCCGCGACTCGACGAAAACCGCCGTCCATGAGTCCCCGACCGTGACCACTAGGCTACCGCAGCCACAAGTAAACTAGAACTCGTATGTGAGGAATAAAGAAGCTATCTTTAACCTGATCGAAGTAATGTGCTTTCTTTGTGAAGAATTATTCTCGTTGTGAGTAAGATATCCACTTACTCAATAATAATCAGCCAAAATGCTTAACCAGTTCATTCAATCTTTGAATCGTGTATCAAACAAATTAAATGTATGTGTAGCGCAGGGGTCGCCAAAGTGGTCTATATAGACCCCTAGGGGTCTATTTAACAACAGTAGGGGGTCTATCTGACCCAAGGGGTCGAATGGGGGTCTATTGGGACTAGAAGGAAAAACAGTTCTTAATATGCAAATCACACGTATCTAACTGCGTACGTAAAAATTTAAAACACTTTTATAATTGACTTAATATTATATTCTTTATAGAAAATAAAATAATAAATCAGAAAACAATCTGCCCCCTTTTTCCTTATGTGTTTTCGTATGTATACCGTGACGTCACAACTTGACCTTGTGACCAGTTTGTAATTTGCACGACTCATAGTATGTAGCCAAAAGAGCGATTGAGGCTTATCCGTGTCTCTTGCTGGCGAACTCATCAACCAATTAGGAGTCTTTGGCGCAGACTTGGCGAGCGACGACACTGCCGTTGGCTTTCTATGCATTAAGCGCGAAGGGAATCTTCAGTACTCCGTTTTCTTTCTTCTTGTGTTTGTGGTTTTAGTTCTTTTAGTTTTTTTTCTTTTTTATACGGCAGTTACGCATCGTGTCGTTGGTCCGCCCTTTGTCTCCATCGCAAACCATACGAGCCTTGCATATGAGTCAGATGCATATGTGCGCTTGTCCAATTCTACACTGGATGCTACAAACGCAAATATCATATGCATTTTCAGCTATTTTTGTGAACTGTGAACAGTATTAAATGCTTGTAGTGTCATTATTACTACTATTATATCTACCATTGGATAATTAGTTATTGTTTCTATAAAACTATTCGTTTAGTTTTGATATCAATTTTAATTATTGTTACTTGTGAAAAGGTAAGCTTTAATAATGTGGAGTAGTTTATAATATACCAACTTAATTTTAACTTATTTACAGAACCCTAATTTAAAAATAACAGCTTCAGTATCTAAAAAGAAATGTCGGTATTATTCATTGGATTACTTAAAATTTGGATTTATTTGTTCACCGACAAATGAAACTATTCCTATGTGTCTTATATGCGAAAAAACTTTTGGAAATGAATACATGAAACCGTCAAAAATGAAAGATCATCTTGAAAGGCTTCATTCAGATAAAAAAAATGAAGAATTAGAATTTTTCAAAAAACTCAAAGAAAAATTCACATGTCGACCAACTCTAAAAAGTTTTATGAAACAGTCTACTGAAATTGAAAATGAAGGAGGATTAATTGCTTCGTACAAGATTTCGCTTAATATAGCAAAGAGGGGAAAACCCCACACAATCGCAGAAGAAATTGTAGTACCTGCAATTAAAGACGTCATTGAGAATGTGATGAAAAAAGACTCTACTAATGTTTTAAAGTCTTTGCCATTAAGTGCAAATTCTGTAAAACGGCGTATTGACGAAATGGCCGAAGAAATAGAAAACACAGTAGTTTCGGAGCTAAAAAATTGCAAGTTCTCTACACAACTTGATGAATCTGTTTTTGGCGTTTCTGCTATTCTTATGGCGTATGTTAGATATTTCAGTAAAATTAAAGGAGAAGTCATTGATGAATTTTTATTTGCTAAATATCTTGAAACCGATGGGAAGGGAGTGACAATTTTTAGATGTTTACAAGAATATTTAAATAAATATGACATTCCGCTTGAAAATATAATAGCAGTAGCCACAGATGGCGCACCTTCTATGGTAGGGCGTTACCGAGGTTTTGCTACATGCCTCAAAGAAAAAGTGCCCGGTATTCGTACTATTCATTGTGTATTGCATAGGCACAACTTAGTAGCAAAATATCTGAGTTCAGAGTTACATGAAGCTTTACAGTTTTGTATTAAATCTATTAATCAAATTAAAGCTCAACCTCTTAAATCAAGATTATTTGCCAAACTTTGTGAGGAAAACAATGAGTTATTTAACCAATTACTTCTGCACACCGAGGTTAGATGGTTGTCTAGAGGTGTATGCTTGCAACGGCTCGTCAATTTATTTGACTCCACGACAGAATTTCTGAACGAAATAAATCCTGTTCTAAGCAATGAACTCCAAAACAATAAGAACCATATTTTTTATTTAGCAGACTTATTTGGAAAATTTAATGACGTTCAAACAAAACTGCAAGGAAAAGATGTAACAATTATCCAAGCTCGGACAATACTGTTAGGCTTCCAAGTAAAATTAAATTTATTTAGATCTTCATTGCTACGTAAGGATTATAAGTATTTTTCAAATCTGCAACAATTAAAAATAAAAGAAGAAGACATGGAAATATATACAAATCATCTTCAAAAATTAAGCGACGATTTTAAACTGTGCTTTGTTGATTTGGAAAACATCGACATCCTTGATTGGATTATTGCGCCATTTTCGGCGCAAATTGATAACGTCGACATCAACATACAAGATGAGCTTGCTGAACTATTGTCCGATCTTGAAGCAAAAACGCTTATTAAAAATTTGACAATACATAAATTTTGGACTAATATAAATATAAAGCAAAAATATGTGAAACTTTACGAAATGGCTCAGCCATTTATGCTGGCGTTTCCAAGTTCGTATATGGTTGAAGCCGGTTTCAGTCACGTTAATTCAATTTTAATTAAAAACAGAAATAAATTAAATGTGGAGCTTCGAGGGGATTTACGGTTAAAATTGACTAATTTCGAACCCAATATAGCGAACCTTGTCAAGAAACACCAGGCACACTCATCTCACTAAGAAGTAAAAAATATGTAGCTACTTTACTTACTGTTTCTGATTTATTAAATATTTAGACTAATATATAGTTTTATTTTAATTACCTGAAAATTATCTTTGTGGGGGTCTATGGAGATATCGAAAAATTATATAGGGGGCGATGATCAAAAAAGTTTGGCGACCCCTGGTGTAGCGGTTGCATTAACATGGCTCAACTGAATATTGCAATAAATACAGGATTCTTCGAAACTCAAGCACAAAAATTTAAGGGGCGATAGAAAATATCAAAACAAGCAATTTTTACCACATTGCGCAAAGTCGAAGAACAAGAGGTGAACTGCTTAGTGGATGGCGTTGTAATTGAAGACATAACGCGCGAGTTTTCTTACACATCGACATTTCTACTACCGTTGATTTCAGTTTGTCTGACCATTTCCTGATTACTTAAGTCTCCATGCTTCCTGAAATCCACGGTAGAAAGGGCTATGTCGTTTGATGCTTTCCATTACAGCTCCGTCTAGCGGTTCACCACTTGCTCTTCGCCTATGTATTGTAAGATGAAATAGCTTGTTTAGATGTTTTCTATCACCCATAAGTTATTAAATTCTTGTCTATGAGTTTCGAAACACCCTGTATATCTGCTTATCTTATAGACTCTAAATAGTAGATTTCTTATAACTGTACCTGATTCAAGCGGACTTATAACATCATGATCCGAGTCAAATAGAAATGCTTTGACAAATTTCGTACACTTCTATCCTGAATAGCGTTCCTATGAGTTCACAGAATTCTAATTCTAAATTGTATTTGATACAGTCTTTATACAGTATTGTTAATTAACAAAATTACAGTATTGTTAATACTTTTTTTTCTCAAGGCGAACGTTTCATTTCAAATAACGTAGCAAAGCAGCCCCAGAAGTAAAAAAGAGAAAATGCTCATTAAAACTAGTTACATCTTGTCCGATATAAAAAAAAAACATTCTGGGATATAAAGAAGGTTACACACAAGGAGTCGTTTTTCATAGAGTCTTTGACTTTGAATAACTTCGCACATTAGATATTGTCCCTGTTGCAGCACAATAGTCTGAAATGAGCTGAGGTACAATAATGCCCATTTTCCATCAGTATAAATGCGGTTGAAAGCGATCTTGCGTTGGTATCATATAACCAGTGAGAGTCGGGAAAAATATTTCTCGTATTGAAATTTTTAATTAAAATTGATCTCAGAGTCTTTGGACGACATTACGAGACACATTAAAACGTCTAGGAGAATCGGCTTCTGATATACAATTTCTATCCATCTGATTACCAGTCATCATAACGAATCTGTAAGCAACATACCCTAGAAATGACAAAGTATATCTTAATACTAACAATTGGACATCAATAGGCATAATAATTTCCACTCAAACTGCAGAAGTGAGATATTCGCTGCTTCCTCCGACATCCATATAAGTGTCCAATTCTTTTTTTTAAAAAAAAAAAACTAGCGGTGGGTATAATTGTTTCATAAATTGTTTTAAAAGTTATTTTTAAACTTCGGTTTTATTAAAGATACATATGATCATTTATACACTACGTATAAATGATCATATGTATCTTTCGTGTAAATAATAATCGTGTAAATGCTATACTAAGAAGGAGTCGCCAGAAAATTTGGCAAATTTCAGAGTAGATGCATTTCACCGAATTATTATGCGAATGATGTGAAATGTGTAGCTCTCCAGCGTACGTTGATATAAGGGTAAGACCCTGCATAATATTCAGTTTTCATGCCGTTACATCTGTATCATAGAAAATTTGTTCTTGTCTCAGAGGGCGCATGTAATAGCAGAGAAGGCCGTCGTCAACGGAGGCAGTTCCAGCAGACACACGATTATAAGAGTCACATGGGGATCTGAGTCAGAAGGGCTGGTTGGTTCCTACGACAAATCTCAATTGACACACACCTGGATGCATCCACAGAGCACCGATTGTGGCGAAGATGGTTGGAACAATGTTACAAGTTTGAAGGGTACCAGTGAAACCAGAGTGACGCCATCCAGTTGGTTCGAAGCATCTTTCAACAAAAGTTGGCGGACCCGGTAGCTACTTCTACTTCCATCCTGCAACATATTCAAGACACCCTAGATGTTCCGCCGTCTAGAACAATTTCCCGTCGATTGGTTGCTAGTGGTCTGTATTTGGAGTCCGTTAAGAAGACTGCCATCGACCCCACAGCATAGACACCAACGTCTGTAATGGTGCCAGACTCGAGCGATGTGGACGATGGAATGGCACAAGGTCGGGTTCTCAGATGAACCATGCTTCTGTTTCTCCAATGATAGTCCCCGTCGATGTGGAGACAGATGAATCCGGCAGCAATTGTAGAACGCCTCAACGCTCGACAACGTGATATCATGTTTTGGAGCGCAATTGTGCAAGATTCTAGGTCACCTCTAGTTCGTATTCAAGGCGCTATGACGGCTCAACGATACGTGGATGATGTGCTGTGGCCGATGACACTCCTCTACCTTCAGTGGGTGTCCAATGCCCTTTATCATCAAGATAACGTCCGACCGCACACTGCTCACTTCAGCCAACGTATAGATGCTTCCTAAACGACTTTTTCCGAATCATCTCTCGCCTATTGAATACATTTGGGATGTGATTAAATGCCATTTGTTACCCCTGCTATAGCCGCATTCAGATGATGAACTGTGGTAAATGGCTGACAGGGAATGAAGGCCATTCCTCAGGACGCCATGCGTACTCTCATTGACTCTAGACGTGTTGCTTTCTGTATCAGCGTCCACGGTGGTTCTACAACCTACTGAGCCGACACTGTTCTCACTTTGCATATCATTTCGAAATAAAGTAACTTTTTGTTCATTGCTGTCTCTCTCTCTGTTTGCCGAGTTTCATCACTTTTTGGCCACTCCTTCTTGGTGTTGCCTTATCAATGTGTAGATAGTTTATACACAAAAACTATAGTGTATAAACTATAGTTTTGCCTTTATATTTAATATTTTAATAGAGAGCTTCAAAAAACTGGTTGTACCTTAAATTTGGAGGTTAGCGTAATCCTTTCAATGCAAAGATTAAGAAATTCTAGTGTAAAACTTAGGACATATTTTCATCATTAAAATACAGTATCCAGCTATTGCGAAACCCCTGAGATAATCCATTCTTTATTACTACAGTGCTTACTTCAGTACATTTAAAATAAAAACAAAGGAATAGGAGTCGAAGCGAAAATTATTGCGAAAATTAGAAGCAGTAGGAGAGCAAAATTGGAGATAGACTTCGTCATTTTGATCCTCGGTCACGTAATGAGGAGGGGCCTGAGCTGGCACCGCCTAATTTCCACACTTAAAATTTATCAGCCCCACAACACCACTAATCTTCAATGACATCAGGATCCGAAACCACGACGGATAAAACACCAGCCGTGAACTCGCTACCATGATCACTAGGAGACCGCAACAAGATAAAAGGAAAATTGTTATAAACCGCTTGCATTTACATCGTTTGTGCAGTTTCAGAATAATTTCCATTCATCGACTTTGAGTAAGTAACTCAATTTGAAACCAAAAGATGTTTTATCTCAAAAATATCATTCACCACACATTGCTTGCAAGCAGTGGTGAATAAAAAAAATTATTGGAGGGGGAGACAAAATCGATAGGAACTCGATACAACTGTTTTTTTCTTTAATAATACTTACCTGTGTTTGTTTATTTCATCTATTATTCATGCTTATTTAGTCCTTACTATAAAAATAACATAAAAATCAAATTCAACGAATTTGGACTCAACAAAAGTTTTTGAAGTAAAAGTACAAAAAAAATTATTCTTAAATTTGTTTGGGATTTCTTCTTTTTGAATATTTTCTTTACGTGTGTGAAATTACTGCACGGGTGGGGGGAGAGGTCCGTCCTATGTCAATGCCTGCGCGAATCGTCAGTGGTTTCATGAATTTATTTAGTTAACAGATTCCATTACAGAATATCAAAATACACGTGATGACTCTACGATAATTTTAAGAAAATGAAAGTCAAAGAAATAAAAGGGCACTAATGCATTGTCTCTCTTATCTTGAATACGTATCAAGTTAAAGAACACTTACATGAAACATTATCTGTCACATTAAAAATTCTGCGATGAGCCTGGTATGTTCATATTAATATTGTAAGTAATAAAATGACTAGTTTTGAATTAATGGTTCTCATAAATAATAATCCCAAAGACACATATTTTGTAAGGATTCGAAAAGAAAAAGAGAAAAAAATCAGTCCCACGCCAAGCAGAAATATGAATCACTTTATCAGTTACTAATTCAGAGTAAAATGCCATTAGTTGCTATTAATGACGCATCTGATTTCTAAAGAAATCAGATGTTATTTTTAAACAAGTTCAGATTTTGAATTATAAAAGTAGATATTCTGATGTTATATAAGGTAAACATTTTCTCAAAACAAATATTTTATGAGACACTTCAAATAATTCAGTCTTCATTAACTTGTAACGGGTTTTCACACTCTTTTCTCTTTAATTAACCTTAGGGGCAACTTAAGTACATTATTTGAAATGAGAAACTCGCTTTGTGATAGATTCGGGATTTATGTAAATTAGAATTTCTGTATAAAAAGTATAGTGCTTAGGAAATGATTAAATATAGAGATGAGGTATTAGAGAAAAGTAGCAAGGTTGTTGAACGGACAATATAGATGCGAGAGTGTATCTTCTAAATGTAAATTCCTGATTCGTATCCAGTCATCAGAGCTTTATTGAATTCAGATTCAGTACTTCTACCAATTGTTATTAAGATCAGTGTAATTTTCAATAAAAATATTTGGTTATGAATGCAATTCAGTAAATGCTCCTCATTTGTAATATATTAATCATTTTAAAGCTGGAATATTTTGAATTTAAGATTATCTTGAATGTCTATTTATTGACATCTCGATAGCCTTAGAAATTAATAACGAAGCAGGGGCGTTATAAACTATTATTTTAAATTAAAATTAATTTTTATTTCTTGTATTTAAAATATAATACTCTAATAAAGATATATTATTCAACCATTACATAACGTCTGTTGACAGTACTACATCCTGAATTCCTCGTTTACCAGTATAATGTTGCGTAGCTGCAGTGCAATCGCAAAATGATGCTTTGTTTATATAAACTGCTGTTTGTAGAAAATGCAACACCATGAAGGAATCATCAGA
>BMAW01095941.1:443199-472100 GCA_019974015.1 Nephila pilipes
TTTATGGTTTTAAGAAAAATCATATTTATGGTTTTAAGAAAAATCATTTGGTGTGCCATGTTGACTAAGACTTTCAAAAAATAAAGATTCGGGTTCATTTTTTTTTAAATTTCAGTTTTTTTTACACAATATTTCTTCTTGTTGAACTTGGCAAATTGTTTAATTTTTATCTGCCAAGTCAAAATACATGCATTTCAGTAATAGAAGCAGATAGAAAAATATTAAAGGATTATGAATAGCAGAAAAAACAAAATGATGATGACAGATTCATGATTTATCACTACATCAAGCGAGATAAATTTTCCTTCGACTTGTTTTGTTTGAAAAAAATTCTTACGTAAAAAAAAGCTATTTAAAAAACATGCATTTCTCTTCATAAGAACTTTTCTTATGTTTCAGGCTAGTGTTAAAAGCGGTTATTTTTATTTTATTATTTTTTATATGAACCAAGAAAAATTTAAGGTATCCGTACACCTTTAAAACGTCATTTTTGTCAAAATTTTCGATTTTCTAATTTTAACATCAGTTTAAATTTAAACTTTTTTCTTTCTAATAGTGTTTGAATTTTACTTATACCTTATTTAGAACTTAAGTTACAGGGATTTGAATTTTACTCGTTAGCTGATTTTTGAAACCGGAAGTGCATTTCTGCAGACAGGAAGTTGGAAGAAATGTTTGTTTACATTTTTATTTTTCGAAATATCTTTTATATGTACAATGGTACAAAATAAATAAATTTTAAAACATGAATCTGAATTTTCAGAATGTTTGAAAATACATTTGGCAACAGGTTTTTAAATACATTTTTATTTTGAATCTGGCAAGAAAAGAGAATCGTTATTGTTTGTTTACATCTGTTTTGGTTTCTGTTCTCATTCTTATAAGTTTCTGTTTAAGATTGTTTTTATTGTTGAAAAGCTCAATTATTTTCGTTTAAAATGGGAAATTCAAAAAGGAGAATTAGTGTTAAAAGAAAAAGACAATTTCGTGGTAATGGTTTTACCAAAAATGATAGCAAAAATAGTACTGTAACTGCTAATGCCAGTGCTTCAAAATGGAACCTTTCTGCCATTCTAGATGAAGAAATTGCTAAATATGAAAATAAACCGCTAACCGGCAACAGAATTATTGACATAGAACTCCTTCTATGCTCAATTTTACAACTTTGTTGCCCCAAATGCTTCCACGATGGTTTGCTGTTACATGAAGACTCGAGGTATGGATTGTGCTCAAGTTTTGCAATAAAATGTAAGCATTGTGACTTTTGCACAGGATTTTCCAGCTCGAAGAAAACATTAAACTATCCTGAAATAAATGCAAGATTTCTTTATGCCATGAGACAAATTGGGAAAGGTTTTTCTGCTGCATATAAATTATGTGCAACATTAAATTTACCCAGGCTCAGTAAAACTGCATACACCAATCATGAGAATAAACTTATGCCTGTGATTTCAGAAGTAAGTGAACTGTCAATGCAAAAGGCAGCTAAGGAAGTTTTGAATATTCATTCATCTAAAAATAAATTAGCTGAATGCGGTGTTTCTGTCGATGGAACATGGCAGCGTAGAGGTTACACTTCTATGAATGGGTGTGTTTCTGCTTTGTCAATCGACACTGGCAAAGTAGTGGACATTGAAATAATGTCATCATATTGTCCGACCTGCAGAAAGCTTTCGAAAATGCCTAAAGGTATTGTATCCGAGACGCTTGAAGCAGATCATGTGTGTCGAAGCAATTTTAAAGGTTCCTCATTAAAGATGGAAGCTGTTGGCGCAAACAGGATCTTCATACGATCAATTGTGAAACGAGGTTTGAAGTATTCACACTATTATGGAGACGGGGATTCTAAAGGCTTCATCAGCGTGAAAGACACATATGGGAAAGATAGCGTAACTAAACTGGAATGCATTGGGCATGTTCAGAAAAGAGTAGGTGCGAGATTGCGCAAACTGAAATCCAAAAATAAAAGTTTATCTGGTAAAGGTAAACTTACCGATTCGTTTATTGACAGATTGCAAAATTACTATGGAATTGCTGTTCGAAGTAATGTAGGCAATCTACTCAAACTTCAACAGAACGTCATTGCGGCCTTGTACCACTGTGCATCGCGTGGCAAGAAACCCATGCATGGACAGTGCCCTATCGGGAAAGATAGCTGGTGTTATTATCAGCGAGCACTGTCATGCGGCAAAAAGCCCAAAGAAAAATATAATGGCTTATCCAATGATGTATTAAATTTAATTAAACCTACATATTTAGAACTGTGTTCTAAAGAACTTCTGTCAAAGTGCCTTCATGGTAAGACACAGAATGCCAATGAATGTTTTAATGGCATAATTTGGCAGAGGGTACCGAAAGAGGTTTTCGTGTGCCTTAAAATTTTAAAATCTGGTGCATTGGATGCTGTTATACAGTTTAATGATGGGTACAAGGGCTGTGTTGAAATTTTAAGGAAATTAAATGTAACGCCTGGTTATTTTACCTTAAAATCTTACAAACATCTTGACAGTTGTCGAATTTTTGATGCTGCACGTCATTCAACACCAAATGTAAAGCAGCGTCGAAAAATACTCAGAGCTCTTAGGGGAAAAAAACTAATGTATTAGAAAGCAAAGAAGGTGTTATATATAAATCAGGGGCATTTTAAATATATTTTATTATGTTTATTATTAAAAATTGCAATTGAAAGTTTGTTTTTGATTTTTCTCAAAATGAGTTTTCTCGACATATTTACATATGGCAACGTAGATATCAGAAAAAGTTATGAACCAAATTAATTGAAATTTTGCAAGTGTCTTCCTTATACAATTTTTAAGGACCCCTACCACTTTCATGATTAAAAAATTGATATATTTTTAGTAACAAAGGTGTAAATCATGTATTGTTGTAACTTTTTTATGATTTTTCATTGTTATTTGACTCGAAACACAATAAAAATTATTGTAATAAGATTTTCATCATGAAAGTAGTACCGGCCCCAAAAACTGTTATGATGAATAAGATAAAAGTTACAGAATAATGATATTTTTGTTTACTTTTGAGTTATGAGCGTTATTCTAATAATCAATTTATGTACTATTTTCACTATGTTTTTCACTCCAAAATTTTTTTTTGATTTAAAAGCAAATTATTAAATGTGTTTTTCATAGTTTTAGGTTATATTTTAGCATAAAAAAGTATTTTTATAACAAATATCAATGTATTTCAAAAACTTTTCTTCGAAGGTGTACGGATACCTTAAATGTGGCTTTCGAAATACCGTTTAGAATGTTTGTCTACTTCAGTTCGGTGACTCTTTTGCTCCTGAAGGTAACAGATTACATTAGATTCAAGAGAAAAACGTTCGTTTCGATACTTCTAAGAGTTTAAAAAGAACCAGCTTAATAAAATGCTTTGTTGTATAAAAATTATTTGATTTATTAATAACGCATTATTCTTTTATCAGATTAAAACATAGTAGAAATTCTAGCTAAAGTTCCCTTGCGTTATTGGAAACAAAGATCCTGAACAAAGAAACTTTTTTATTCGGTTAACAATTTAGCTTTTATCGGAAGAAACAATACGGGGTTGTTTATCTATATTTTTGAAAAGTTAACTTAAATACTTGGTTTTAAATTAAATTAACTTCAAAGGAAATTAAATATTTTATTTCATTAAAAAATTGCCATTTTATCAAAAATCAATTCTTTTATTTAATGAAAAAAGACTTTTGAGTATTATCTTTAATCTCAGCTCAGTAAATAGTATCGTAATTCTGTATATACTCTAATTTAGTGGAATACAGCAATAAAGCATAATTAAAGAAGATTATTTACTTACCAACAAAGGTTGTAAAATATGAGACTCAAAATCTGAGGATTTTTAAATTGCTGCCGCAAGCCGATCACACGGTATTGTATTAATTCGCGTTTCGTAAGAGAAATAGAAATGGCTTCATCCCCAAATGAAAGTAAATAATACAATATATCACTCGCCATTAATTCAGAAAAATAGAAAGGGAAAGAAAAAAATGTAATTACACTCACAGATATATATATATATATATCCCTTTTAGTGCACTCATTTCTCAAAATTTCCACTGAGATTGTATGAAAATTAAGTAAAGGTAAGAAGGATGGATAAGGGAGCTAAGGGCTAGTTATAACCAGGTTAAGTTCTGAAGCAAGTTGTTGCATGCATGTTACACACTAGTTAGAAAACCTTTTGATAAAACGTTTTACTAAACCTGATTCTCATAATGAGCGTAACATAAGCATAATCAATGCCCTGCCAAAATGGACATTGAGAAGGTGTGCTAATGTGCTCCGTCTTAACTAATGTTAAATTAATTAAAAAAAGGTTCAGAAAATTTTGATTTAATGTAACTTCATTGATATTCTTTAAAAACTATTTTGTCTGCATATTACGTTTAAAAATTCTTTTTTAATTTTTTTTTAATAATCGTAATATTTTTATAAATCAATAGGACCGAAACCATACAATGAAACTTAATAACAAAGTCTCGAGGCGTGTCGAAACGTATTATAACAACTCCTTGGTGAGAAATTTCCGACTCAATGCCATTCTAGGTTTAACTATAGTTAATGCACAAAGTTAGTTATAGCATAGATATTATAACCACATAGATCACATGTTTAAATAGCTTGTCCTGTTGTTTTCCAAACATATCTTTGGAATGCCAAAATATTCCATTTTCAGAGAGAGAGAGAGTACCCCAATGAAAAATTCCATAAAAAGTAACTAATATTCTTGTAGAAAATTAATATTTCCTCTTATGAATAAGTTATGAACGGGTGAGGAAACACAATTATAAATAGTAATTCTTAAATCTATGCTGATTACCAAAATAAATTTTAACAAATACTTTTAAGTATTTCATTCTAATTTGAAATCAACATCAAGTATAATAAAGCAAATTTGTTCGTAGAAAAATACAAGGTCATGTAAATTATTTACGTTCATGTGTTCATTCGTCTTCTTTTCAATAATAAATAAATACTAGAAAGAGATATGCGTTTTCTAGTGCACTAATACATTTAATTAAAAATTAGTAGGTGTACGTTTACAGGAAAAAAATAAATTATCACGTAAGGCATACACTACAACCGGAAACTGAAAAGTGTAAAACGCTTTTTGAAAATAGATTTATATGTAAAGATTTATTTTCTTTTCTTTTCACGGTTACGACAGTTAAATTTTTCTTAAGATATAGGTAATTTAATTAAACCCGGTCAAAAAACATCATGAGTGGATTCAAAAAATTCGATTTGTGGCCTTTAAATGCTAACACTTTTTTAGTATTCTGACTTTGCATCATTGTATGTCAACAATCAGCCAAATCCTGACATAGAGGAAAGAAAAGAAAGGAATTCCATACAAACTGATCATGAGATGTCATTGTGTAGTGAGAATCCCGAAATGCTATAATCACTACCGGAATTGTATATAAGTGCCAGAGAGGTTATAAATTAGATGAATAGCAAAGCATTTACTAAACCGACTCCAGAGTATCGTCAGGCACTGAAAATAAAATTGAAAAAAAAAAGATTTTCATCTTCAAAGATTAGACCTTTGACCCAGTCTACAATGGTCTATTCAAACAAAAATCTTTCACTCTAACTGTCACACCTGAAAAAAAATCACTGAAAAAAATAATATGAAGAGATAATAAGAAAAGGAAAGGAAAATGTTAAAATTATTTTTTAAAAAACTAAGGGAGAAAAAAGTGAAGAAGTAATTTTTCATAAGATTGAGGAGGTGCCTATTGTAACTCTAATACTAAAAAATTGATGCGATGCTTAGAAAGTAAAATTTAGATGCCCGTTACATATGTGAGAGGAATTAGTTTGTGTTGACTACAAATCTGATGAAGATCTGACTTTTATGTTGCTTAGGTAAATAATTTTATCTTTATTTTACTATAACACCTTGATATCATTCATTGTTACTATACCATGTAATAACAATTATCATGTGTCTTTTATATGTACAATAATTGAAAAAATAATGAATATGAAAAACTATTTTAAAATAATCCCGTTCTTATTATTACTATTTGCCCCACATCTATTGCAACTTTCCCTACGTCTGTTAAAACTTACCTCAAACCTGGGGCAAGTTGTAACAAAAAATATTTCTTTTTCTAAAATCAACAAAATTTTTGAATATTTTTGTATGCGTATGATGAATGACTAAATAAATAGTTATGCAATTAAAAAAAGCAATTATACTCAAAAAATCCTAAATATATTTAAAAATGTGAGCATTTTTCTAAAAATTGTTACAACTTGTCCCTAACTCCCCTACTCCGTTTTCTCGTTTTTATTTTGGAAATAAGAGTTCAAGAAGAGAAGGAAAAAAAATTTCGCGTTTCTCAGACAGGTAAAACTCGAGGAAAATACGAAGAAAGAAAGTGGAAAGCTAGTGGAGATTGCATTGTGGAATGCGTTGAGCCCGTAGAGCCATATATATCCTTTAAATCCAGTCCAAGAGAAAATATATAAGAGAAAGTCATGTATTTAGAAAACAAAATAGTTCTTTATGAATATGAATAGTTTGTAAAAATCGTCCTCAAAAATCAAACCAAAATATCCTATATCTTAATATTTAACATTTTTCGTCAATGTTGGACTTATTTTAAGGCGTGTTATTAGCAGTGCTGAGCTTCTATTTACTGTAATGAAATGTAATTTTAACAAAATAAATTTAAGATAAGGCCTTCAGTAGGAGAGTTATATTAATGCTTAAGTACTGTAGATCCAATTACTAAGCCATATCGTGGGGATGGGGCATGTAAGTGAGAGGAAAGTCATGCAGCACACACACACAGAAACTTTTTAACTGGTTTAAATCAAAACAACCTAACTTTACGACTCAGACAAAACTTGGAACAGAAAATTTTTTAACAACACACTGTTAGGGTTTAATTTGTTCTTTTTTCCAACTGCTTGGAAATATTTTCTTAGGCTTAGTACTGGATATCTACTGTTGCACTGAAATACCTTCTTGTTAGATGAGTCTATGTTTTCTATTCTAATAAATATATTATTCTCAATGTTTCCCTTTAAATTATTCTTAAGAATTCTATATTTTCATGCATCTTTTTTCCTGTTTTTTTAATTGCTCTTCACATGCTTCTTTTATACTGCATTATGCCTCTTGTGCTATAGCGGTCCCTGACCAAGGAGAGAATTTCCTACTTTTTTAGATTACGTCTGTATCTCCAAGGAAATACGTACGCCCTCAATAACGCCCTCAATAACGGCAACGTTTTTCCCTTATCAACTGTGAACTCTAGCGGGATCTATTACCGCACCGCATTTACTCCACCTACATGTATATATGTTTATATATTCGTATTTAATATGTTGTTTTGTTAAACTGTGAAAATACGACTGGTCCATCACTTCTTTTTGAACTATTAATAGTTCATTTAACTCATGCAACAAAATAGATACATTCAACATGAATTTGTAAAATTCTTCTTATCTTTCTATAACAGTTTCCTTCAAAAACAATTTTTGTATTCGGACCTTTCTCATGATATTCAATTTACATATACGAGTATAATTCCCCGTGTTCTACTTAAAACCATTCAAAACGTGTTTACTTATGTTTGTTTAAAACTGAATATGTTAAAGGTGTTACGAACACCAGAATATATAAAAGATCTCTGGTTAATCGGAGAATTCAATGTCTACAGAACCAAAGTTCCTAATTAAATAGCACCTCACAGCTACAAATTTAAAAAACATGTAATAAATCTGTATAATATATTTTTTTCCAAATAACTATCGCTTTTCTAATGCGGCTTTCTATATCGTGTTTAAAACAATTTAAATGTTAAAGATAAGTATTAATAAGTGTATATATATATTGATTGACGTAGAAAAAAAATCACACTCAATAAAGATGTTCGAATTGCTTCATTAAGAAGAGAATAAAACCCTATGTGTGTTTCGATTTTATTTTAACCATGTTTTTCGAAATATATTTATGCTTTTTATTTTATCAATTTCCCTTAATCTAATTATTTCCTTCAACACTTTAGTTTTAAATTGCAAGAATACCTTTCAAAATCAGAACTCGATGGTTTTTGAATAAATTTCCAAACAACTTATTTGTCTATCTTAAATTTTCAGATCCATCAGTTTAATTTGAAGTTTCTAAACAACTTTTGATTAACCACTCTTAGTTTAAGCATAATATGTGTCCCAACATGATGTCATCGCAATTTCATCCACATCAGCGAACTTTATAGTCCACCTCCTTCCCATTATCTTACATATACAAATGATTCCATCTAACTACGCAGGGCTGTGATTACTCATAGAAAGGCTTTCATCATAGATATCTCGTATACTTAATCCATCGTGGCATTTTCTCGCCAACAAATCAAATGAGCCTCAGCAGTCTTCATTCAGATGAAAGACAGGAACGTGTCCGCTTTTGTAAGGTATTAAAAATCATCTTTACCGGTCATTGCTTGGCAATAACAACTCTCCAGTACTTGCTCCGTAGTCTTCGACATTGAATATTAATTACATCAGGTTCCGTTCTCTAGCATATTGGGCAGCCAATGTTATTAATTTCGCTCTCTCATTCTAAAACATGTTTCCTTTAAACAGACAGATTGTTTCCGTAAAAGAAACATCATTAGAATAATTAAATAAGAGGCAGTCTTAAACTAAACCACAACTATCTGGAAAATTAAACGCATTTTTGGTATTTCGTTAATAAAAACATTTTAAAACACTTCTTTATTAACAACAAAATAAATTCATCTTTCATAATTGCGAATTTGACTCGGGTGCATTTCTTATTTCCGCTGCATTTCCATTTGCATACTTATCTATGATTCAAATATCTGAATTTTGCATTCAGGACATAAATTATTTGGAATTTAAAAAAAAACGGTCGTGTCCTATTTCAAAAATTAATCTTCCAATAAATTCGCCCAAATTTTATGCAAAATTTCGTGATTATTACCTTAGTTATTTTGTTTAAGTTATCTTCGTATCTCATTTGGATTATCCATATACGTTCGGCATGAATAATGTTATTGAAAGGGTCAACATATTTATTTTCTTAGTCATTCTTAGGATTTAACCTTTTCGTTTAGGAAAAAGAGAAAAAAAAGAATTGCTGTGTGTATGTGTGTGTGTGTGTGTGTGTGTGTGTGTGTGTGTGTGTGTGTGTGTGTGTGTGTGTGTGTGTGTGTGTGTGGTGTGTGTGTGTGTGTGTGTGTGTGTGCGGGTGTGTGTGTGTGTGTGTGTGTGTGTGTGGTGTGTGTGTGTGAGAGAGAGAGAGAGAGAGAGAGAGAGAGAGAGATGTGTTCTCAACGTCAGCTTGAAGGAACTGGGGGCTGGTGCAGACCAAATTTAGAGCCTCAAGAAGAGGCACAACCTGACCTAAACCCCTCTCTCCTAATTTCCATCTTAAAGCAACATGAGGACTTTGAGCTCCGACGGATTTTACGAGCTTTATCCCTTTGCACAACGGAACTTTAAGTGTCACCTAGAATCAAATCCACAACCAGACTGAAACAACCCTGGCTACGAACTCGCTATCATAACCCTTCTGCAACCAAAGCAGTCTAGATCCATTTCTTGTTTTAGCTACAAAATCGAGTAACAAAGACTCTCTCAACTTACAAAAGTTCTGCTTGCACAATAAATCTGGAAGCTTTTTCAAAACAGATAACTAATTATATCACCCCATATATTATATTACAATACAATTTGAGTTTAAAAAATAAACATAGGATAATTTTATGCCATATACTGAACGTTTCTTAAATGTGTTTTTTCCCAATAATTGTATGACGATTTTCAGACACTATTCCTTCTTAAGGGAATTTTTACGTGGAAGGGGGGGGAATGGTAGTATATTTAGTCTAATATGATGTGCGCTAATACCAAAAGTTAAGAAAGGAACAAAAGTATTAAATTGTCGAATTAAGAGGTTAAACTCATTCCCTGAATCCTGTAGTGTTGAGTGGATTCAAACTGATAAGCTTACAGCGCAAGGATAGCCAAAGAGAGAATTGCAAGTGAGAGTGGTGCGACTTATACAAATAAAATATTAGTAAACTAAACTACTCAATGTCAAAAAAAAGTAATTTTTTTTCCTTGTTTTTGCAAAGTTATAAAAAAATTTAAAGTAGCCAATGTTCAAAAGTAATGATTTTATTTCATTTCTTTTTAGAAGTTAAAACGCTTAATAATGTTATTCAAAATAAATCTTTAAAAAATAAATTTTCTTTTGGGTGCTTTACAAATGCTGTTATTTTAGCAATTAGCAGCCAAAAGTTGATAGCTTGTCCGGGCAATTAAATGAAAATCAGTTAAAACTGATCTATGCTTATTTATAATCAGAATTCAGTCTGGGGAGGATAAATAATTATAGGAAAAATTTTGGAAGATATATTCATAGCATGTGCTTCTATAATTTATTTTTATTAGTCCTTCACAAAGCGTATCTGTGATCATGAAATCGAATAAGCTGTGCTTTAGGAAAAGTAAATGAAATAGAGCCAATTTTTAAGGGGATATAAAAATATAACTATTGTTGTATTTTCTACAATAAAGGTTACTATGGCCATTACTAGGACACATGATTGAAAAAGTGTCAAAAATATGTGATTTAAAAAATGTTGTTATTTTGGGGAAGAATGAAGTGTGATCTGAAAATTTTTTATAGTTTCCATCTGGCAAAAAGCCGAATAAACTGTTCTTTCAAAAATTCCTAACTGAAATGTGGCTTTCAAAAGCAATGTAGCTGGCCACCCCTGTTTTATACAGTTTAAATTAACGGAGCGTTCTACTGTGTAAGTAATCAACACTCAGGTATCAGTCTTTCTTTGAATTCTGCATGCTAGTATTTTAAAAAATGGATCTACTTACAAAGGTGGTCAGTTCTGATGGTTTTGCTGCCTATAGAATACTCTTATTAATTCAATATTTATCTCTACACAATAAATTAAAACTTTAAAATTTTATTTTCGTTATAGATTCAAATTTCGCCCATGAACAATATAAAAATTCAAAAAATCACTATGCATCATGTTATTGATTTACTGAACACAATTTTAAGTTCTCGTTCGAACATGATATTTCCCTGTGAGATAGATTTGTTTTTATTGTATTCGAAAGTATAGCAAGTACTTAAGTTATCAACTTTCTCATCAACATAATGAGGAGGTGTTTTTCATTTTATTGTAAAGACTATCAGCTTGAAGTTTATGACGTGTGTCTTGAAATTTATGATACATTTCCCAAATGTACAATGTAAAGAAATGTGTTTGAAGCATGTATTAATTTCTCTTATTTGCTAAAGTGAAGGAAATGCTTCACTGACTAAAACTAAGGTTTCACAAATATTAACATAAAAATAAGACATAAGAATTAGAAATTGTTGTAAAAATTATATTCAAAATATACTGTTTTGAGTTTTGATTTTCAGAAATTAAAATAGTTTGAAATAAAAATGAAAAAAAAATCTGTTTTATTTTCTTTTTATCTTTATGTCTCACTCTTTTCATAACAATTAGACAAAATTTGATTGGGCTTATATATTTATTATACACAGAATTTAATGTAAAAATGTTGTCCCTTCAATGATATTTCATTGTATTTTCGAAAGAGCAATGAATTCTGGAATGTCTTTTTCATAACAGGAATTTTTAAAAGTGAGTCTATTGTATTTTAATGGAACGTTATATTAGTTATATTATTACTCCGTTTAATCAATTCACGTATCGTGTTCTGAACATATGAGAATATTTAGATACATTTCCATCAATTATTTGCTAATACTATTTCAATGATTCAAATTGCAGTTCATTCAAATTGATAGATAAAATGATTGATTGATAGATTAGTTTAATCGGATAAGGAGCAACATTAACTATTCTCCCAACTGGTAACATTTCTAAAGACACTGAAGTATTATGTTACGAATAACATGCCACCGCCCAAACTGAAACTCTAATTTGCTCAAAATTAATTTTCTCGACACTCTTCAGTGTTGGTCAAGAAAATTTCGTCGACTGTTATTTACATACTAATTTATTTATAGTTTTCTTAATTAAGCGCCATAGTTGATAATTCGTCTCTAAAATTCCAGAGAACAAATTTGGGTCACTACGCTCGGTGATTAATGACGTCAAAGAAAGAGATAGATTAGTCCTCGTGGGTTCAAATATCTCAAGGCCTAGTTATGGTGAGACAAATGCCAAGCGAGAGGTATTGTTCTCAGTCAAAAGTGTTTCTTCCTAACTCCTTTACACCCATCAACTTGACAATTTCTTAGATCTTAACTTTTAAATGAAACATTTTTGAAGATTAAATAATTCTCTACTCTTATTAAATTATTAACTTTTCTTATCCTCTTAATTACTGTTATTTTTACATTTTACTTTCTTAAACTTATAAATTCTTTAAAGTATAAAGTTCTTTTTCTTCTTCTGGCAACATAGATCAAAACTTCAATATCAAGAATTACAAAGCAGTATCGGAGGTCAAAGGGCGGCAGGGTTTAGAGGTTCTTTAAAATTCTCAGCCTCCTTCCTTTCGACCTATGAGAAGAGAGTGTTCCAAATTTTTGAATTGCTTCCAATTTAATGACATCCTGATTATTAATTTGATGTTTTTCATTAAAACTATTAACAACCGTATTACATAAAAGCACATAATACTTATTCAAAAAGCTCAGTTGATTTCAATTTATGTTTAATATATCGTGGCATCCAGATGTTCCTCCTGCAATTTATCACATAAATTACGTTAGCATTTTTTTCACAACGAAAGATCATTGACGTGGAAAGAAATATTGATTCTTCAATATTATATACAGTAACTGTTAATTATAGTAATGTAATGCTATGGGTGAGCTTTTTCTTTTTATTCGAACAAGAAAATTTCAACTTTCTGAACCTATCCAATAAAATTCCTGGTCTCCAAAAGTTGGCCGTATATGTAAAGTTTTTTTACAAATTTCAAAGAGTGCTTACGCAGATGATTAATGATGTTACAAGGAAATGAATCACTCCTCAAGAACAAAAGTATTTCAGAGACCATTAATAAACAAAAAAGCATAGGATTCTATATGTGTAATAATTCCGTTTCTTAATCGGCTGGAGAAAATGAAACTTTTGCTATTATTTGTTTGATGGTGAAGCATTATTATATCTAATGATGTACTAATGAATTGCATATGTATTGTTGTTCAGTACATAATTATAAAAAAACGATAGAAAATTCAATTATAAAGCTTCCAGACTATTTATACGAATTCATAGAATACTAAGTGATGCAGGGCTATACACAATGAAAATACTAAATATTAAATTAATTTTTGCATTTCCTACACAAACTGTTTGCATTTAAGATTGTTACAGTATGAGAGTTTTTAGTCAGAAAAAATTTGCTATGTATTATTCTTCGTCGTAGGACGTTTTCTCCGAGGCATCGGGGGATGTTATTCTACTCCGTGTTCCGTGGAGGGGAGTGAATATTCCTGACCTTGATGCGACAGCGTTGTTTAGAACCCTGGTTCAGTGGGTCCGAAGGATAGTTGATCGGTCACTTTTTGTCATGTCAAAACCAAATAGGCTGAAAAGACGTCTCATGGTAAGTAAGGCGTTTTAACTTCTAGCGCTGTTGTAGAAGAGAGTAGCTGCATACTCCCCCTCCAGTATCATCGTGATAATACGAAGAGAATAATTGGTATTTTTGTACAGAAGGTTGCTTTTGATTTTTTCAGCCATTCCTACAATTGATATGCATCCCCTCCCTATAGAATTGAGTTTTACTCGGGATAGTTTCCATTTGAGTCATCGGCTGTCTTGTGTTGAGTGGCAGGTCTAGTCGACACCTGCGCCAGAGGCGGGATATCACGAGTCGTAATTTGTCACCGTTTGTCTTTGTTAGACATACAGAGGCAAATGTTTTTTGCATCGGGAGCATATGCAATCTGTAGGTATTGGCTGTGCTGCTATCTAGTCTTCAAGTCCTGGGTCACCACTTCGGAGTAGGACGATTTATAGGGGGATGTTTTTCTATTCACGTGTCCTTCGAGGGGGAAATAGCTGTTCAGTGATCTGGGTGCGGCAGCGTTGTTTCGAACCCTGGTCCAGTGGATCCGAAGGAAAGTTAACCGGTCGCTTTTTGTTGCGCCTCTACCAACTAGGCTGAAAAAAAGTCTCATCAGGCTAATTAAATAAGGCGTTTCAACTTCTGGCACTGTTGTAGAAGATAGTTAGTGCAATTCTTTAACACTAAGTGAAGACAGCCTCAACCACTTAAAATTTTTATTCATGTATCCCGCACGCGATTGTTTTCTTGTTTTTTGCCATGAGTATTTGCCTTATTTGTTTCAACATTCTTTTTCACATCCATCTCGGATTTTTTTTTTTTCAAATAATGAAATTTGAGAATAGACAGTGTGCTTGTGCATAAATCCTAGTTAAAAATTCAATTTCTATCTCCCCTCCCTTCATTCTAAATTACTTCTGAATTTTTCTGAATTTTCTAATTGCCAAGAACGTTAATTTTGAGATCTCTCATATTCATACATTTACAATTTAAAATAAAATTATCATAATTTCACCAATAGAAGATACCTAAACGATCAAAAATAATAACATAAAAACAAATGAATAAATAATAATATAATAATATAAATATAGCACTTTGCAACAGATGGCGGCTAATACCTCGTTGATTGATGTGTAGAGGCTCTTGGGTTCAAGGAAAAGAACGCGTGAGATATAATGAAATTTAATTAGAATATAAAAGGATGCAAACATACAATTACTATTTAGAATAAATTTATATTACAGGACTTAATAGACCACCGCCACATCATGTGGTCGTATATAATCGGCTTATCCCTGCATTTGAAGTTTCTTTATAGTTTTCCGATTTTGTTTTTCTTCTTCTTTCTTCTCTTTCCTTTTTCTTTCCTTTCTAACATAAATTTTGGTGTCTTCCTCATCGTTCCCTACGCTTTCTTAAATTAAATATTTTTCAACATTGGTGAAGTCATATTAGCTGTCGCTTCTAAGCTTAACTCTGCTGCTAAGTGAAGTAAGTTCTCTTTCTTTCCTTTTCACTGGAAAGACATTTTGCCGCAAAGTAAGATTAAAAAGCTTTATTTAAAAACCAATTATTCTGAAAAGAATTCTACGTAAAAATATTAACTTTTTTAATGTGATGAAAGAAATTCGATTGTAAGATTGTGTTAAATATGTGTTAGTTAATTCTATAAAAGAGGCATTGTCAAGCCACTCAAGCTTCAGCGTCGGTCAAGTATTACACTAGCTAGTAGTTTGTGCCCTTTGTGCTGTTGATTGTGTGTTTATAGGGCAAGAGCCAAATCTAACTAAACTGCGCCAAACAATTGTTCATAAGAGCACAAGTGGTAACTTTTTTTCTCCAAAAAGATAACGTTTAATTAAATATTCATTTGTAAAAGATTGTTACAAATAACTGATAATTAAAAAATTGATTGATAAAATTATATTCGAAAATATTAATTGAATCACTAAAAAATGTTTTGAAAAAAAAAGAAAAAAACTTAAAAAAATTATTTAGAAATCTGAATTTGAATAAAAACATAAATAAGTTGTGGTGGGGTCAGATATTTGTAGAATAGATTGTTTATATAAAGTGAAACGTTTATACAGTGGACATATAATTAAAATGGGATGAACAGTGTATTGGATATAGGCAAGAAGGACATTCGAGAGTGGTCTCACTAAACAAAAGGTACTTGTACGTAAAGCGTGTATGTTCAGTTCAACTTGACATTCGCTCTTCGCATTGTAACATTAGGCCGTGCTCTGATATAAGGCTTCACCGAGTAAAGCATGTTGTTACTCTTCCACGTTTCCTACCATGCCGTTTCAATGACTTTTAAAAAGTCACTTTTAAAAGCCATTGAAATTAAATAGCAGTCCCGATTTCCTATCAAAAGTCGGGATTGCTAAATAATAGTCGAATGTGCAGACGAGTCCGCCAGTTCATTGCTTAAAATTACTACAGGATGACTAGGTATCCAACAAAATTTGATGTTATATCTTTTACTGTATGTCTGTCCTGTGATGAATGCGATATCAGCCCTAGGTCCAAAGGCTACTTAAAAGGAGATGGACCCTACCATAAGGGAATTCAAAGCCTCTGACAAACTTTTACTTAATTTAACTTATACGCCCTCTAAATTAAATTATTAAGATTTTCCCAATATCAAATAGACATCTTCTAACTCAGCTTGATGAAGACTTTCCTCTTCAGTAACATACAAATTATTATTATAAACTTTTATGCAAAAAAATGGATTAGAGAAAACAGTAATTTTTAATGGGTGCGCTTTGTTACAGAACAAGTTTAAAAATTATTGAGGGGGAAGTTTTCAATATAAGTACATTTAATGAGAGAGAGAAAAACTTTTCAAATATGTCTTACAATTGTTTAAAAATTTACATAAATTTGATGTATTCGAATGAACTTCATCCACAAGTTGTTTTGCTTTCGTGGCTTTTCTCTAAAAACAAGTCTTAGCCATCTTCATTATTCCTTTTCTTCCTGAGACATAAAAAATATTTTTAAATAAATTTAGATATTTTTATCTGCAGAAAAAATATTTATTAATTTTTCTTCCAAACAAAGTAATTTTAAGTCTTATAATTTTTCTATTATTAAATTATTTTTTAATATTTAATTGGACGGGAATTGCAAAACCTTTTTTTAAAAGAGATAGAGAAAAGTGCAAAAATATCTATTGTCTTAGCCTAACTTGAATTTAAGAGAATTCTCAACAATTCAAGTCTTTTACAAAAAATGTTTTTAAAATATCTAACTCTAGATACTAAGCATTTGAGTCCGAAAGTTGACAAATTCCTCCCCCTCCCATTAAAATTCCCTATTCCATTATCAGTGAATCCCATTAATGTGCAAACATTGAACTTTGCCCGGCTCCCAGGCTTTTGTTTCTGATACTTCGGACGTCTATTCTGTTGCACCTGATAACCTCCATCTTACCAAGAAGTTAATGGATTGCAGAATATGTGCTTGCTATATTCAGTTATGAGTCTATCCTCAGTTACTTGTGTAATGTACATGAAGATGCAGTAAGACGTAAAGGTGTAGAAGGGTGTATGGCTATGTATACGGTAATAGATAATATATGTAAATGTATTACTAAGACGTTGAATGTATTTGACAACGGAGTGAATACCACTATATCCTTCAACAATAGTAAAGGGCCTAGTTTCTATGGAAGGACTCAAATCAATCAGAATTTAGGGACCTTATACTTTATAGACACGTATTACCAACATAATAAGAGTACAAGCTTTAAAAGGAATAAAAATGTTAATCTGCATTGGTAGATAACCAGTTTGTTGTTTATTTCGTGCCTCATAAATTATGTTATAATACGTTTTTCTTCTACTTTCCTGATTTTACTAAGAAATATTTCTAAATATATTAACAATTGTATTGTTATGATACATATAAAACTTATGAAAACGTCAAAAAAGACCTACTACGATGAAGGAAAAGAAAAATTTGAATTTAGTTCTTAATAATTTCCAAAAGCTTAAATTTAAAATCCTCCTCCTCGAACTTAGCTGCTGTAATGTAGTAGAAAGGTATCAATGCATAATTTATTCCAACTATGTCTTAAAGCATTCTTATAAGTTTCTTTTTTTTTTACTGATGCAGTTCAATAATTTATATATATATTGACATAATTAAAAGGGTTGTTAAAGTAGAGGAATTAAGTATTCAATTTCAAAAGAATCCGGAATATTCAAGGTACGCTAATCAAAATTATTTAGGGTTTTGTGTGTGTGTGTGCATCTGATTTACTTAGGGAAATAAAATTAAACTTTGTCTGGTAAAAGTTTGGTTATACTGTTACAAAATATAAAAATTCTGATGTTTCCTGATTTTTAAATACAAAATGGCCTCAGTTTCTTAAAAAGAATATAAAAAAAACATTTCAAATTTTCTGTTTATACAGAAGACAAGAATCTCTTAGAATTTCAATCTAGGTACATTAAAAATAAAAGTATAAATTCGGTTCATACCTCTATAACAAAAGAAAAACAGAATTTTTTGCACTCACACTTTCAAAAGCATACTTTTTATGCTTTCCCTGCGCACAAAATCAATGTTTCATATTTTCACAGCTCACAAAAATATATTTTTTTATGTTTTTTTCAATAAAATGCCTCTTACAAAATAAACATTCCTTTTTGGATGAAAAGGGCAGCAAATTTATTGACTTTAACTTGATGAACTTTAAAGGCAATGAACTTTTTAATTTGCGAGCCGAGAAGCTCGTGAGTCACACTTATAGTTTTTATTAACGTCGCACTAGAAGCAATACCAGCGCTATTGGCGATGGACCTCGCAATTTTGAACCACGGTCAAGTGACGAGGACGGTACCCGAGCTGACACCCCCTCTCCTAACATCCACACCAACGGGAGGATTTTGAGCCCCGACAGATTTAACTTGCATCAACCCCGGCTACACGGTGGGTCTTTGGCGGCCAAGGATCGAACCCACGACTGAACGAAACCCCCAGTCCCGAATCCGATACCTTGACTAATAGGCTACCACGGCCACTCTCGTGAATCACACATCCGTTGATATAATTTTCACAGCAAACTTCCGTGGCTGCGGTTGCCTTGTGATCCTAACCTGCGGCCGCATGTTTTGGCCGAGTTGTAGGTTCGAGCCCTTGCCACTTAAGACCCACCTTGTAGCGAGACAGCTGCACGTAAAATCTGGTAGAGGTCTCATGTCTTCTGATTGGCGTAGTATGGAAATTTGGAGAAGGAGGTACCAGTTCTATTGTCATCCTAATCACCTGACCGAGGTTCAAAGTGATGAGGTCCTTTGTCAATAGCCTTCGCGTTTCTTCTTAGTGTTACGTTAATAAACAATCACAACACACCACAAACTTCCAGAGATCGACGAGAAATGATGAATCAACCACGTGGGTCCAAGATCAAACGGTAAAAGAGCCATTAGTGTTTAGGTGGTGAGAGCACGAAGTAACAAACGACGTAATCCTAATTATGGCAGCGACTTTATTTTCTGCTCGTCCAAAAAACCAACAGGTGAAGAATCAAGGAGCGAGTGACTCACGAGTAGTTCGTTTGGTGCGTATATATTTGCGAGAAGCGTGACGAGCCATAAAATAGCGCAGCATTACGAATGGTTCATGTTGTTACGCTCGCTGATTATCGTTTAATTTACCTTCCATTAAAGTCTGATAATATAGTCCCGAAATTACGCAATCAAATAAAGAGGAAGGCAGGAGAAAACTAAGTAGAGTTTACTTTTACTTCTTAAATCAAGAATGTACTTTTTCTCTCTATCTCAACGCGTGTGTAATTTGTGTTATACGTATACTCAAACGTTAGTATGAAAGATCAATCTTATTAGCGTATTCGGGTCTTAAGTAGTTAACTTGTGAGGACGAGGGATTCGAGCTGCTTCCTTAACTCTTGCTCACTCCGGGAGATCCTGGATCCATGTTCGATAGCAATCTATGTAAATTCCCACATGTCAACTACGTCTACGCACGTCAATCACTATCTTCGATAACCAATAACAAACATCAATTTCTTACTAAAAACTTGCCAACCTCATATTAAATTTGACTTCGCTTTTCGTATATACGTTTCTAATATGCAATGATTTACAATTTTTTGGTTCAATAATTTGCCTACATCCCGTTTTGTTTGATTGGTTCGAGGTTTTATATTATGCAATTTACTTTATCAAAATTCCCCACAGTTAGCGAAAGGAATTCGAAAATAGCCCAATGTTACAAAGTAAGCTGCATGTTCTAAAGCAACGATTCCCTTTAAGGTTTTATTACAACGCCAACATGATAACTTTCCAAACATATTGATTTTCTTTCAAATATGTTCCTTACTTCTCATCAAAAGATATATTTTTTGGAATAAATCCTTTTTGTACCTTATCTAATTTGTTCAATAAACCGAACTTCCACTGTTGTCGTTTTTTTAAAAAAATATCCCAGCAATTCTCTTTCGAGCTATGTTTTTGAAGATGTCTTGTTTAATCTGTCTTTCGAAGTCAGTCAGAGAAAGTTGATGGCGCAAAGGCGAAATCTGGGTATGCTACGTCAAATAATGCATATTTGTGATCTAGAAGTTAGAAAAACATAGAAAAGATAGGGTTGGAAGTAAAGAAGGATCGCTAGGTTTCTTATCCTAGGTACGCACTACCCATATTTCTAAAAGACTGAAATCCCTCGAGGAAAAAAAGATCGGCAACGTGCTTCTGGATTATGATTCCCTCACTTAATTAAAAAGGTAAGTTTCTGATGAGGTTTGTCTTTTAAAAGTTGTTGGTGTCAATTCAGATGAGTTTACTTTATTTTATTTTACTTACTCCACATTATCTTTCATTCTTTAAACAAGTAGCACCATAAATAAACTTATACAGTGAAAAATAAATATGTGCTTTAATATTACTTTTTCAATCGATATTTGAACCTTAAAAACGGCTATATGACATTGTAACTTTAATTACTTTAGTCTCCTTAGTGATTTAAAATCTGAATCCCTACAAAATGAGCCCTAAATTATATTTTTATTTCATAAACACACAGCACCTATAATTAAAAGGAATCTAAATACTTCCTTTCATACAATAGGTACATAAATTATTGAGGAACGGCTGTCGTGTAAAAGATTAGAGAGTAAATTAATATTTCTTATACATATCATTATCTAGTACTTAGAAACGAATTGTAAGCATTCTATTTTTAACACACGTTTGTACATGACAAAGTGAATTCATCAATATTATATAAGGAATTATGTATTACATTTTTGTCAGGATAGACATCAGTTTTTAAAATGTTTAATTAGTCTATTTTTATGTGTTTATAATTTTATCGATGAATCACCGTTCTAAAGAAAATACATGTGAATGTACTTACGAGGCAAATCATTCAATAAAATCATTTTCACAACTATCTTCCAGCAATCCATGAAAAAGAAAAAAGCACTCACGTAGTTCACTAAATAAAGTAAGCGATGGAACCTCGAGGTTCGCGAGCAGGAGAAACAAACCAGACTCTGTCCCAATCCGAGCTGCGAACTCCCGACAGAAGTAAGATCATGAGCTGCTCGCGTAGCGCATATATATCTGCGTCTTCATATACTAACTTTTAAATATAAAGCAGCAGCTACTGAACTATGAAAAGAAATTTAATATTTACAATTTTTTGAAAACAATGGCAAAAACAAAATCGCGCATCACAACTTTTTTTATCCTCTTTTAAAAATGTTTATACATCAATTTCGAGTAGGGACTGTGTTATCATTTTAACGAAGAGTTGTTATGCTGAGAAAAAATTCACTACTGCACATTTTGATTACAGTTTAAAAAGTGTAACGTTAGTAATTCTACATTATATGAAAACCGAACGAAATTGTTATTGCTCTTGTTTGTTGGCGATGAAACTTTTTATTCGGAACTGAATGAAGTACTTTCTGCCAGAATTCATTTCTTTAATACTGTACTGCGTTGAAATGATATCCTTTTGAGTAGCTATAAAGAGAAATGAAATTCCATAAAGGAAAATGGTGGCAATCCAGAGTCAACAGTTCGAAGGCTTGAAATCTTCTTTCAGATTAGAAAAGTTAAAAAAAAATAATGAAATTACCTCAAACTTTCATTAGCAAAAATGAAAATGATTAAACTACTTGATTGTAGGGAGATACAATCAGATAGAAATATCTGTAAGAGGAACTATACATTCCTACAAATATATTGTGAATAAGTATAGATCGTGTATACATTTAAATATTTTATGCATGTTCTAATGAAAAGATTAAGCAAATGCTTTTTTACGCAAAAATTTAAAAACGTAATTAAGGAAATGTATTTCTAAAAGATGGAAAATTAGGATTTGAAAATACTGTTTTATAAAACAGCACCACTCCACTTTTTTTTTCAAAAAAAATTATATCTTACCTAAAGACTAGTATTTCAAGAAAAATATATACTTTACACATTTTTAAGAGTAATCAAACATAAATATTTCTTAGTCTTCATACTTTATTCATATTTACAAAAATATCGTTTACAACATTTTCTATGTATGAACGACCCTGTTTTGACGTTTTTATTTAAGATTCTTCTTTTTTTTATTTCAAATTCTTTCCATCAAATTTTTTTAAAAAAGAAGAAATAAAAGCGCTTTCTTAAAAGTTGATGAAAATTTATCTTAAAATACACTTTCTAAGGCGAAGGAAACAATTTTGGTTTAAGTGTTTGGCTAAGCAGATTAAAGAATAAAGCTTTGATTTTTAAGTTTTTTATCCTTAATTATCGACATTCCAAATTATAGAAACATGAACTTTGACACTCATTTCACTAGTTTCATCTGATCCATTATGTTTATTTTTGAAGTATTATATACTTATGTATCCTAAATGTTACACTTTTCTTAGAAGTTGTTCGGAAGCTATTCCTCATTATCTTTTTCTCTAAATTGATCCTTAATGAAAATAATTTTAATTACAGGAAACAAAGGCAAAAAAAAATATATGCCAATATTCATCGTAGTGCTCAAAATAGTCGCGTTCTTAGGTAACTATTTTCTCAAGTTTATTATAATTCACACCTATTTAAGCTTAATTGTAGTAAAATAATAATGTTACAAAGTAGCTTAATATTAGTCTTTTCTTTTGAAAGTATCCATGGAATACAAATTACAATGTTACGAAAATATCGCAATAATACTGCTAATGTTTTGTGTGTGCTCTAATAAAAAATTATATTTAAATTATCTTTGCCAAATCATATTTTCATATGAAGAGTTTTAATATCACTTCTTGTTATAAAATACGAGGGTTATGTCTTGGAACTTATTAGAATTTTAAGGTTATCTTTTTGAGTCATAATTCTTCCATTTGTTCAAAAACAAATAAAAAGAATTAAGTAGAATATGTAGAGTAAAAAAATGAAAGTATTAAAAATGGCAGACATGGCTCCGTACTTTTTCTTCATTTTTAGTCTGCTTCAAATACCTAATGATATTAGGATGCTAATTAAAAATTTTCGCATGTGTGTGCGTGCACCGAGGGACCTAGTGTGTGTGTGTGCACCGGGGGACCTCACCTTGCACTTTATTTTACAGAAATGAAGTGGCCGAATGATGGAAGTTTTATATTGGAAATGCGAACAGATTTTCAGGTGTTTCTCAAATACTAAATTAAACTGACTGGAGAATGTTAGGAACATTTTCTAATATCTGCTCTTTCAGCAAAATAATATCGATTCTCTCAGTTGAAATATTTTCTAGATGCAGATGAATTAGATATTAAGTTCAACGAGAGGTGAACCTATTTTTGAAATTTCGTATGTTCAAAGTAATGCAGAGTACTCCAGAAATATAGAAATTAAGAACAAACATATTGATAAACAACTATCAGAAGGAATGTTTAATTACGCATAGAGTTTCTAAAAATTTAGAAAACTATAGCATAGAAAAACATGCACGTTTTAATTCGAACACCTGATATTATATTTTCCACAACCAAACAATTATGCTTTTAAAAACCAAATTAAGGAATTAATTACTAAAATTAAGGCAATCGATAAGATATCAAAGCAGATAGTAATATTTGGCTCAGATATTAAGAGAAAAACAAATGATAAGATTAGTTTTAAGAAATGTTGTTACTAAGGTAGAAGATTATTCATTAAAATTATAAATATGCATAAAGATTTTTTTTACCTGGTTGATTTATTTTTAGCATGTTTTTTTTCATTAATTACAAAATGAGTATATACTTCTATCTATTTTTTGAATCTATTACATTACTTATTTCTTTTTGCATCTTTTTGAATTTATGGAATTCGTATTTTGGTTCTTTTTCCTGTGTTCTTGATTATTAAACTCTATACTCAATAAGTATAATTTACTCAATAAATGTTCCCTATCATTTAATTGATAATATAATTCTTATTATATCTTATACATGTATATATGTGTGCGCACATGCTAAGGTGGTTGCATTGCACTGCCTTAGTGAGAATTATTTGACTAATGAGGTCGTTATAACATGAGTAGGAGCATTAAAGCAGATAATTACACGCACATAATTTTAATATTTTGACAGAATCAACGTTGGTTTATTTTTACTTTATATTGATTTTTTTTTATTATGTCCTTTTTTTATATTATTCTAGGTATGAGAATTTTGTATCGATAATTATATACTTTACTTCAGTATGTTAATTTTCACTTTTCTGTTTATGCTATTATAGTTTTTAGTTTTGTTCATATATTTTTATTATTATTATTTTTGTATTTTATTATTATTTTTAATGTTTTCTATACAAATACATAGTTTTTCCAGGGTATAGGATTTTATACGATTTGTGAGAAATAAAGGAGCTATTGTTCTGACTGTTATAAATGGATTACAAATTGATTAGTATGTCTTCACGTCAATCTGATTTAGCTGTGTAGATTTTTGAATTTTAATTAAGCTCTCAATAAGGCTTCAGCTAGTTAATACTAACTATTTTTTTTTAATTTTATGTTAGAGTTATTATTATGGTATTAATGACTGTGTGTTAAACAGGTTTACTTAATTGCTTGTCTTTTCTAGGTGGTGCACTGTGATAGTATATGTATTATCGTCACAAATGAACTATTTTTAAGGGTTGCTCGCAATTATTGATTCCTTTAAGGATTATTGTGGATGTTATTGAATTTGAAGGGATTTGATTAGAAAATGTATATTCTGAACGAATTCAAAATGTGAGCATATGAATGTAGAGATGAGAAGTTAACATGTAGTAAGGCTAAAACCTTTTGTAATTCCCAAAGTGTTTTTACGAATTCATAAGAAAGAGATGCTACAAATGTTCAGTTTTCTCATGGTAGTCAATAAAATTAGAATTACAAGACACACATAAAATAAAATAAAAAGATATCTTAACAGCTGAATTAACTCCTATAAATAAAAAAAAATGTCCAAATACTCTGGATAAAGAATATAAGTAAAAAAATAATATGCATAATAAATCTCTCACTGATTGCACATATAAAAGAAGTAATATGAAATCGAAATATAAAAAGAGTAGTGATCGTTAATGTGAATTGTATACTATATTATGCAATGAACATAATGATAAAAATTCTAATTTTTTTTTTTTTTTTTTTGCAAACTTTTTCATCGCATTTATTTAATGAAGTGTAAAATAATATCAAATTAAATATATATATGACAAATTTCCACTAATAATAATTTAAAATTAATAAACATAAATATGACATTAAAAGCTTCTAATAATATGAAGTTTTTAATAATCACATCAATTGACATTTTAACTCATATAATTTGAAAACAACTCACTGTTATTAAAGTTGTACCTCCTATGAAGAAACGATTATGGGGGGATTACTATATTAAATATCACAATGTCTCTCCTTTTGGTAGAAATGTCTTCCATCAAACAAAATGATAACAATGAATATTCTTAACAAAATTATAATAGAATGGAGTGGTAATAGGAATGGTAGAGTTACTAGAGGAGCTCGATATAAGATAAAAATTTTGATAAAGATTGGTTAGACAAAGGTTTTTTTTTTTTTAATTAACTAGAAATCTTTTGAAAAAGATTTTAGGACAAATAAAATAAATATTTTATATTTGGACTTAATAAAAAGGAAATAATTACTCATGAAAAAGTTTTAAATAATAGTAATAATCCAGATTACAAAAGTATACATATTATTCAAACTATTACTGAATACAAGTTAAAAAATTTAATACCTATGTCAAAAAAATGTTTCTTATAGTAATGAATATTGTACACCACAATTATGAATAGATTTTTAATACTGTAATGTTAATAACATTTTTAAGAAATATATGACATTTTCCAATTAAAAATAAAAATATTACAAAAGCATTCAGGTATAATTGAAAATCAATTGATTAATAATTAGTTTTATTTATATAACGGATTTGCAGAATATGAATAGATATAAATACAATGTTTTGAAATAATATATTATTGAGCCTCACCAAGACTTTATTACATGATGTACTTGAAAATAGTTCAGGATAAAGTTTTAAGAGATATTATGAATAACAGGCCTTAGATTAATGATATCAAATAGAGACTCAACTATTAAGAAACAGATAACTACCAACAAGGGAAAATTTCACTATACAGAAACAGCTCTAAAATATAATTTGCCTCAAGAGATTTGGTCAATTAAATACAACATCGTTGAATAATTTATGGCCCAAACTCTTAAAACTGTAGATACTTGGAAATTTTTAAAAATATCAAAAAGTTAATTATGGATTTGCAAATTTTTTTACAATTGGTTATGTTGGTAAACTGACAAGGAAATTATGTTATTGCTTTCAAACTTTATAGCAATATAATAATCAACAAACGTTTTCAAGACAATGGAACATTTCTTAAACCAAAATTTGATTAACAAGAAATTAATGAGCGATTCATTGCTTTTTATAAAAACTAGATATTCGAATAAATAATATTAAATATCCGAAACTTTTAGCACATAAATTTTATAAAAATGTTAAATTTTGAACCGTGACATGTTTTTTAATTCATATGCTGCGGCTCCCTTCAATAGCGGCAACAGAATTTAAATAATCTTAATAACTAGCCCTATCTGGAATCCTTTTTTGGCCTAGTTGCTAAGAGCAGTGCAAAAGATGACTGGTCGAACTTCAGACCCAAAGATTGAAGGTTCGAAACACCGCCTGCACAAAAGATCAACCGATCTCTCCCATCACGGGGTAGAAAAAGACATCCCTCGATGTGGTGGGAAAAGTATCGCTCCCACTGAACAAAAATTACAAAATTGGTGAAATTAGTTCGTTCTATCTGACAAGATGTGATTATTAACTTAAATAATACAGTTATTACTAAAAAAATGTAAAAATATCTTTGAACACAAACAAGACAAAAATAATCTGAATATTTATGGATTTGGTTTAGAATATTTCTTCAACTCTGTTGATGATGGATATTTGATGAAAAATTACTTTTACTAATATTTAAACAACTTAGTTTAAATAATGTTTATATAGAAAGAAATTGGTAATTTAAAAATGCAATCTTTATTGAAAAATCAAAAAGGAGATAATAAATAACAAATTATGTTGAATATATTATTTGTTTTGGGATAATTCCCTATTAGAACAAAATGACGAACTTGAATTATTTTCTTTAAAGCATTGTAAAACACGATCGTTATTCTTTGGTAGAATAATGGACTAACAGCAAAGCAAAAAAGAAAGAAAGAAAAGAAAAATAATTTTCTTTAGTGGAATCCTTTTTTTACATTAAATGGAAACATGTATTAAAGTAATAAAATTTCTGACGACCAAGGAAAGTAATTATCACCCTGATGTTGCTGGAGAACAATTAAATATGATGAAAGAATGACGTCTTAAATTTCGATAATTATCAAAGCTTTTCATTGATAAAGAGTTCCTTTAAAAAATTCTCATGATTTTTTTTATTGGGGAACACTTGCTGTGAATCTTTTTTGTAAAGATATAAATGTTATGCTTTTAGAAAAGAGAAAATTACTTATTCGTGCTAATGAACGCTGAGTGAAGGTAACTAGTTTATCTGGTTGACTGGTGATTCAACATATTCTGATTTCAAAATTAGCCAAGACATTTATAGTTGAATGAATCGTTATTAGAACTTATATTTTTAAAATATGAGTAATTACGTGAAGAGAGCTATGATATCAAACTGCTCTCTTTGGGATAGTTCTAATTAACGTTATGAATTAACGTTAGGAACGTCCTATTACAAATGATTTGTGTCAACGTTGCAAAAGCAATCTGAGGGGCAACGGATCTTCTCCATCAATTTATGAGAACGGCCCCTTCTAGAAATGTTCACACCACGCTAACTTGTGGAGTCTCGATAGATTTAACGAGCATCCTCCCCATCTTCAGTAACATCCAATCCACGATTCGAAGAAAACAACGCTGGCCGTGACCGCTCGGTTACCACTTATGTTACGAAAGAGATGAGAAATAACCCAAAGTGTAATTTTACATGCTGAATCGGTTCATTTACTTATTTTTTCATAAAAGCTTTGGAACGAAATGTTGGAGAAATTGAACAATTTTTTCGCATAAAAAATGTTTATTCCTAGAGTTGCAATGATTTTTTAAATTAATAAGAGATGCATGTTTTGCAATACAGAATTCACAAAATAAAATGATTTTTAGAAATGAACAGAGTTTCATATCCAAAAAAAAAAGGCAATAAGATCACAAAATACTTAAAGGCCCAAACTAGTATTAATGATTGAATAATTGTTCTGAAAATTGTTGGAATTGATTCCGTTGTCATGTCATCGAATGCATAGAAATAGTCTTAAATGTTAAAAAAAAAAACTTTAATGTACAAGTTTTCTGAAAACGGACCAAACAAATAAAAATCAACTCGATTCATAAGCAAAGATATTCGATTTCCGTTCACAAGAAGAAAACAAAAGTTCCTATTTGAATGAATTATGAATAGAAGTATTCGAATATGTTTCCTTTGGGAAGATATTGTTACTCATTCAGAATGAATTCGTTTGTAAGTTAAACGATTAAATTATTACTGACAAGTAAACGTTTAGTACAACATGATTTATGATAAACAATTTTTTAGTTGATTTTTTCACCATTCTAAAAATTCATATTGATAGAAACTGAACTTAAAAATAATTTATATATGTTTCGTAATTTAACAGACGTTCTAATGATATTTTCCCATTTCTACGAATCTATATATCCCTGGAGACTATTAATAGACCTAAAACATTCGA
>BMAW01095944.1:0-11441 GCA_019974015.1 Nephila pilipes
TATTTACAAATTATTATATGACTTGAAGTATTATTTGTATTAAAATTTAATATATATTATTTCTTTTACATTTATTTTTACTATGTTGTTATACTTAAAATTTATAATTCATTTTTAATCCAAAAGCTTAAATATACATTACATATATACGCATATTTTATTGTTGCTACAATGATAAATTAACAGACCTGATTTCTTAAATTACTTTTTCAATAACAGCAACAAAAACAATCAATTATTTTTTTCTTCAAAATTCGTTTTTCGTCACTATTTAACTTAATGCATCATGTTATCACACAATGTGTTTTATTTTTTATTACTTTTGTTTAGTTTTAAAACATTCTGACATTTATATCAACATTAGTAGTAATAGCGTATAAGGCTTCTCTAAAGTATTCTAAAATTTACTTCATTTATTGTACTTCAGGAATCGGCTTTTCTTATGAATAGTTTATAGAGTATAAAATCTTAAGAATTTACTTCATTTTTTGAATAATGCTCATAGAAAAATTCTCAGGATACTTCAGACTCACATAAGCCTCTCAATTTTCTAAGCGCCCCCTCGAAATATATACGAGTATATTATTTAAAATAGTTACATCGATGAATATGATACAGCTTTCAAGCAAAATGGATAAATTATTTATATTCTTAAGTTATACTTGTTTCTTTGTGTTATCTTATAAATCTTCTTAAAAGATAATATATTTTCCTGAAAAGTCATATTTTAAAAATTTCGTAACTCTTGTCGGACTCAAATAGGAGGGTAGTTCTAATAGTACCTGTTTTTGACAACAGATGACGCGACGAAGACAATTGATGTTACTCTCCTGTAACAACCCAAATTATGATTTGCTTCCAATTAATGTGTCACAAAGAAAGCGAAGACTGCCAAAAAAGTGAAAGCGACGAGTTTTTGGAATGCAAAAGGACTCATATACATGAACTTCCTTCGAAAAGAAAAATGATGAACGTGCAATACCGTAATTAGTTACCCATTTCCCATTCCTAAATACGGGTAGTTTTAGAATCTTTCTTATTGCTCTACATGTCACAATACACGGATATGTTAAAATTGGGCATTTTTTTCATCCGTCATAATTTTCTAACAAATGTATTTTAATATTTGAAGGTTAATAATCGATTTAATTGTTGTTAATATGTTTCAATGTATCATTTATGACTATTTAGATATTATCTATTGTTGTGATATAATTATATAGAATGAAATATTCATTTTAATTGTACTGAAATTAATAATTTAGTGATTGAATCATATCATATGATAACACATGATGCAATATCAATTTAACTATAGTAATCCTAAGTGTTAGGAGCAATAAGAGAAAAGTATTGGGTATAAAAATTTAAATTATTATAGTTAACTTTAGAAATATCATTTAAAGTTTCCAAAAATCATTAATGAAACAAAAGAGAATATTTTAATATGAAGTGATCTGAAATGCGTGTAGTAAAGAAGCAAAACTGAGTTTCTCAGTTTAATTTACTGAATTAATAACGTTGCACTTAAGAGCAACAAGAATCACATGGTTCCATCACTAAGCCTTAAGAGTATCGACAAATTTAACGTGCATAAGCCCCACTACACCTCGAGTCATTATTGGATTCAGGACATGAAATCACGAATCGACCGTAACATAGCGATTATTAACTCGCCACTATAATCACTCGGCTACGGCTGTCTTTATTATTAACTCTAGGAATTAGCTGTACGTATTAATCACGATGTGTTAATTAATCATTTTTTCGTTCACTTATTTTAGCTATCAATTAACTAGTCTTGAAACAGCTGACCACTTCTCTGGTATCATCGACACGCTATCTCCTTTCGATATTCACAGATGATCAACTCTTCAGATCTGTTACAGTTATAATGACTACTCATCATGGAGTAATAGTAAATGTATCTATCGCCTTTACACATCATACCACTTCAAGAACTAAGTTAGAGATTTGAATGATAATTTGCTTTAAGGGGACTTAGTACCTTTGAACCTTTAAAAATTCGATTTTTCAAATTTGTTTTCAAAAAATAGTGTTGAATGTTAGGAGCATTTTAAAACAAACCGCGTCAAAATCCGACACTTATTACGCCCTGTGCAACAAAAACTTTATATGTTTGAAGTGGCTTCTTCTATGTAATTCAATGTAAACAAACCTCTTTTTCTCAGTTTGTTATTTTCACACTTTCCCACAGGATTAAAAAAATGTTTTGCATGCAGAGATTTAAAATTTTACATGAGTGTTGTACTTGTAAATCTTTATTCTGTGAACCTCAATTTTGTTAATAGGATGATTAGATTTTATTTTATAACATGATACATGAAAAAAAAAGTTACTAAATCCAAACTGGATAACTTTTTTAATTTTTCAATTTTTTTTAATGTAAGATAAATTTAATATTTGAGGTTTACAGAATAAGGTCATTATTTAGCATTATTTTTATTTTTATCATTATTTTATTAATTTGGTATGAGAATTATGGTTCTACTGTACGTCTTTCAAATGTTATCGTGTGGGTAACGTAAGATAAGCTAATTTATTTTTTAAATTTTTGTACGCATATTTCATGTTGTATAAGAAAATATATTAATTTAATAGCAAAATTTGACCCAATATTTTAAACTATATACTTTATTACACAAACTGGCAAAGTTTCATGTTGACATGAGCAAAAATTGTTGATTTATGAAGAATCGAAAAGAGAGAGAGAGAGAGAGTTCGTCAAAACGTTCTATTTTTGATTTCGAAAGGTACTAAGTCTCCTTAACAAGTCACCTGAAATTCTGTTGCATATCTATTTATACTATTATTTTTGTTTTTGTGAAGTTCAGTTTTACAGTAACAAATAGGTGTTAAAAAAGGAAAAAGAGCGAAATAAAGATTGATGTTGAATGGTTATGAAAGTTTTCCTCTATTTTTGAACGGTTAAACGCATTAACCGTCTAAGCGTTATACACGGGGTATCCCATTCTGTTCGAGGTACTTCAAAAGCATTCCAGACGTGGTTTTCTATGTGGCTGAGAACTCGCCGAAAGCGATAAAGCTCATTTTTTGCCTTCACAGGAAGACTTCAAGTTTGTTAAAGACGCTTTTGTTCTAAATTCCTTTCCCCCATTAAAGGTTTAACATCTTTATAGATAATTAGGGTAGGTTGCGGATACACAATGAAAGTTGACAGGAAATTTTGTGGGTCAATAGGGATCACCCTCTTGCCCTTACGCTTGAGGCATTTGTTCTAAAGAATGGCGGGGAGAGATTTTGCAAACTCCGTCCATAATTATATTGGTTATCAGTAAGTGTATGAAAGTCAGATTGGCCTGATATTTAATTTTTCGCGATCTAATTAAATACACCATTTGATGTAGAATTTTAGTGATATGACCAATTGCTTAAATGAATCAAAAAACTATTTTGAAGAATAAAATAAATTTTATAATTTTACTTTGGATTATCATTAATTTGAAGTCTTAACAAAGTGTGACTAGAGAGACGAATTTGATATTTTAAATAGTTGGACTAATTACTTTGTGTCTTCCTTGCATGGTTAACTCCCTTATTTTTCACAATAAAATTATCAAATGGAATTAAGTTTCTATAAAATATTTTAAATCTTTAAGAATATCGCTAAATAAATATCTATAAAATGTCTGTTTAATTTCAAAGAATATATAAAAATAATAAATGTATTTTATCTTTTTATTTATCTTATTTTAATCAATAATTTCAGTGTTTTAAACAATGATTATTTCATTATAAGATGTATAAAATGAACGCTTCAAAATAGGAAACGTTTTTAGCTTTACAACTGTAACATATGAATAATAATTAAGTTTCTGTATATTATTATCTAGAAAATACTTTTCTTATGTATTGATAAAAATAACAACTGAAAAAAAACCAAACTTTTTTAAATCCAATAGTTTTGTCATAATTTAAAAGTTAGGAGTTCAAAGCAGCTTACTTATAATACTTAGTTCATTACTATTAAGATACCGAACAGTATCTGAATTTTAAATAGCTGAACTAGAGTTTCCTTCAAATAGAAGAAAAATGAGCATTTCTTCTTTAATTTATATTTTGAAACTTAAATCTTCAAATAATTAGAAATTAAAAGCTTGTATACACTTATACATTTGTTTATATGCGTAACTGTCGAATGTAAATTTTTCCAGATGCATTTGGTAAGTAAGTTAAGTTAAATGGGACGAAGTTTCTCTCACAGTCGAATATGTATTGACTGAATTGAAAGATAAAGTTATCGATAACAATTTTCCGCTTAAAGATAAATGTGAATTTGTATTTAAAGTATAAAACACTAAAGAAACGAAAAGATGAAAAATTCAACGTAGATAGAAGGTGGTTAGAAGCATTTTCCCATTACTTTTTTATAAAAAGAATATAACCGCATTAAAATTTAGAACTACTTATTGACTATACGCAATGTTACCATGGCACAAATGCTTATGTAAAGATGGCATTTTCGCTCAGAGTAAGTTGTTCTGAAGTGATTGAACTATGCAATGAAAATTTAGACCTACATAAAAAAAAATCATTCAACAGAAAACTATAATCTTAATGATTTAAATTTATGTCAATTAAAAATATGAAAATCCCTTCTTATGTTATTTCAAACTAAAATTGTAATTCATTGGATAAAGCTCAGTATTTATTTCAGAAATCTAATTATCGCTTATAATGATATACCATTAGTACCTTCTTTATAAAAAAAAAAAGTTAGTCACCTAACAATATCGTTAAACACAGCCGTGAAAAAACGCTAAGCGTGGCATTTCTGGAAGCACCAGAGACTGACTGTATTAGTCTAGAGAAGTTGAAAGTATACTAAGCCTTATTTTTTTTAAAAACGTGTAAATATGCTTATGTTTCCTGGCTAAAATCATGATACCAAAATCAAAATTATTATTATTATTATTTTAAAAGGACAGAAAAAAAAATGAAATTTTCTTTTGCTTGAAGTAACAAATATTTTGCAACATTTAACACAATATTTTTTTAAGGGAATATTTTTTATTCTTTATTAGTTTGTAGTATTCATTGGATCGGGCGAACAATTTTCAAGCGGACGTCTGAACCCCGAATGACGGAACGACCCTTCACACAAGATTGGCCTTACGCAACTCAACTGGTATGTATGAGTAATCACCCAGTTTCCTCAAAGAAACAAAGACACCTCCATCTGTAATATAAATGCCCTCTCTGTGAGGATGTTGCTAACTATCTGCGTCTTAAAATGGGGAAGGAAAAGAAGCATTATTCTTCTTCGAATACGCTTTGAAAGAAAAGAAAAATCTTTTCGCGATCACTAGCTGTGCTTAAGTAGACCACTTTAGGAATAGTTTTACACAAAATGTAAAACACTTGGAAGGTTAATCATTCCTAAAACGTATTTTAATTTATTATCATGTATTAATTGTATCAGGCAAGGCTGAATGGTCAATCTGTGGAGTATTATGGTCCTCTTCGCGTGTAAGAACGTGAACCAGCAGGTGGGAATGAAGTGGACTGGCTGAAGAAAAGTAAATTTTTTCTGTTATATAAGATGCACAGGAAAACTAAAGCCAGAATGTCTAAGGAAGTTTGTTCTTAATGCATCTCCTTTTTTAGCTGGTCGTTTCATCAGCTGTTACTTTTCTACATTTAAATTTCTTTAAATGTTTTTTAAGAAATTGTTATTGTTGCACTATTTGACTACTGGTCTCTTAAGACTTTTGATATTATCAGTTACGTGATCAACAACATTGGTGACCCAGGAAATTGAACACTAATTGGTTGTTGCGACTAGTTCTGACAGTCTTGGAAGACCAGCTTCATGCACTGCTATCGTCGCATTTACTCTGAATCTTGACCAGTTTGCAAAAACTAGGTTATATTAAAAACTGGATAACTTACAGTAAAAATTGTGATTTTAATTGGATAAGTTTTTATTCAACTTCAAGTGTATGTGCTTTTTCTGAAAATCTTTTAACTGTTTCTATAATACTTATACTCTTTGGTTGCTTAAAATTCCTTTAGACATTAAGATTTATTAAAGTATCAAAATAAGTCGCGTCATAAATAGAGCACCTCCGATATGCAGAAGTAAACCAGAATTATAAACTGCTGTATATACCTTAAGCAACAGGTACTTTTTTTTGTTATAACTCCACCAAAAATCATCTGAGAAACATGAAATTCAGAAATAAGTAACAGCATTTTGTACTTAAGCGGTGAGAAAAGCATAGTTCTTAAAAATAATACAATGCATATATTAGTATGTACTCGAAAAAACAAATACTTTATTGAACTCATAGTACCGCTACACATGATTGTCTGTCCAAGAAGAAAAACAACAAGCAGATGTTCCTTAGTATGGGATATGCTCTCCCCTTACTGCAATGGTTGCTTCGCACCGGTCTCCATACTCAGCACCAGATTGTCCAGCAGTTCTTGAGGTTGCAACTCCCATTCCTCAATCAGCTATCTGTTTCATTTGTCACGTATGTTCCAGAGGATGTAATTGTGTCACAAGGCGTCTCCTCAAAGCATCCCACACATGTTCTATGGGATTTAAATCAGGGGAGAACCCTGGCCTATCCATTTGAGTGATATCTTCATTTTTCAGTGCTGATGAACGGGAGCAGTCTGGTGTGGCCGTACATTGTCACTCATAAAAACAAAATCTGAAGTGCACCAACCAAACAGACGCACATATTGGGAAAGACACCTCCTTACAATACTGATCGCCGATTACAGAACCTCTGTCGAAAACGTGGAACTCAGTCCGCACGTTCTGCATAATACCTCCCGAGACGACAACTCCAGGACCACTGTAATGGTCCTTTTCCGTGATTTTACTGGGATGAAACCGTATCCCGAACTCTCTCTAAAGCAAATGGTTTTGAGAATCGCTTGTGGTACTGAAATGACGCTCATCCGAAAAGAGGACATGACTCCATTGATGAGATGTCCAATTTTTGTGCTCCTTACTCCACTCTGAACAGTGTCGGCGATGGGCAGCTTTCGAAAGGATACAGCATTCAGGATGGTAGAAGAATAGACCACTTTTGAGAAGGCGTCTGTCCACAGTAAACTGCAGCACTTGTTGTCCTGTTGCTGTACACAGGTGCTGAGCAATGGCTCTTTTCGCCTTCAGGACGATATATCGGTCATTCACAGCAGTTGTTTTCGTAGGGCGGTCTCCTTCAACATTTCTAACTGCTGTCCCTATGGTTTGGAAGGTTTACCAAACGTGAAAAATGACAATTTTGTTGATTTCGATCTCATCAGCTACATTGGTGAAATTACGCCCCTTATACGGCTTTCCGATCATTCTTCCACTTGTTAATTCTTCCAGGGGATTTCTTCAAGCTATATTTAACGATAGAACTCACTTGAACTTGCAGGGAATGCCTTTAATTGCGCCTCCGATCTTCATTTTATTGTAATCTTGAGCAGCACGCGCCGACCGCACGCGTTTCCCGTACACTCACATTGCCTATGACGTTTAGTTCCTGACATTTGCATACGCATCACCTTTCTACTGAATTGCTCGTTGATTGAATTGATCGCAATAATCCCTTTCTGCAGTTATATGACTATCTGCTTAAAATTTACATTGTTGCTAAAGTTTTGCACAACAGTGTAGATCTTGCAACTAAAATCATAGTTTCTCATAACTGATATCAATTCAGAAAATCTGAATTTCATAAAATAGTATATATTTTGGATTGAGACATTCTGACTTACACAAGTGATTTCTTCCTTTCCACATTGTCTGATATGCTTTGTACAAAATTAAAGTTTAAAATCACCAAACAATACGCATAATCCGAAAATGATAATTTCATATTCTTATTGCAAGATTTACATCTAGGGAATGAATTTCCCTCACATCTTGTCATATAGAAGAGGTAATTAAATAATGGTCACGTTTCTAACGTCATTTTAAAAATACTCTTATTATAGAGACTTCCCTTATTGATGTTACAGATATTGTCTGCTTCTGACGATGATTTGCACAAGCCAACAAAAAATACTTATAAAATCAATGAAACAATGGCAGATATTCTTCATTACTTATTCGTGAGGCAAGGTATAATATTTTTTAAAACATGCATAGTGGTTGTCTAAACATTTTACGATAAATATGGATCAATTTTAGAGGTTTAAAATTGCAGTTATGACCTTCTAAAACTAAGAAAACACAGCGTTGGTATCATGCACCTTACATTGATTTTAAACAATACATTTAAATTTGTTCTAAACGGGAATACTAAAGAAATATACAGGTTTGGTGGCTACTGGCTAACATTTTTGGTAAACAGCGGTGCGACTTGTACTGCTTCTCAGTTCCCTTTGATATTTTAAGAAAGCACGTGCCTGACACTCGATTTGTTTTCAATGCGGCGAATAGCTTGGCTATTCACTTAACGGAATTTTTAAATGACGAAAAGCATGAAGGAAGCGGAGAAGTCCGATATTTAAAACAAAACTGATTACTCAGGATTTCTAAGATGCTTGACTTCATGAGATCTGGAATGATACACAGAAAAGAAAATTGCTGGTTGCTTAGGAAAAGAGATAGGAAAATTGAAATTACGAGGCTTGATTTAAAGATAAAACCTTCGTGCATATAACAATTTATCTATATCATTTTATAAACTGAATTTTATAGTTTTATTGTATCTGAAAGCAATATATGTCTTCACTGTTATCCCAGATATCCTTTATGTGAAGAGAATTAAAGAACATGGCGATCCGCATGGAGATAAGTTTGAAGTAAAAAAAGTGCGAATTTCGTGACTTCCTCTCTTCCTAAAGATGAAAGAATTTAAAGTAAAACACACTTATTCAGATGGTGAAATTCTCAATTAAAATCAAATATGAATAACAACAATCGGAATTTTCTCCTACACTTTCGCTCAAGTAGCTAAACATTGGCGTAAGTCCATGGAAAGGAGTGGAGATTATGGCAAAAAATGAATAATATATTACATGGAAGTTTCACGTAACTTTTATGTACCACAAAAATTATATCTAATAACAATTAAAACGGTTATGGCCATGGAGTTGTTACTTTTCAATTAAGCCAAGTGTTTTTTGCTAAGTATTTACATTCATACATAAGTATTACTAAGTTTTTCAGGTTCTTTGCTAGATGAAAACTGAAGCTTAACTGTATGAGAAACTATAATAAAGAATAAATCCTTCGTTTCAAATATTTTATACAATTATACTATTTAATATATCGTGGAAAGAAAATCGAAGAAAATTGTCCCTGGATTGAATTATTTTTTTCCAACATGTTCTTAGTTCAATTTCTACTCGATGTGATGCGAAATAAACTTCATATATTACAAGATGATGAAAAAAAGGAAAGCTCAATCGCATGTATATTTATATATATAATTTTATCAGCTCCATTCATTTGTCCTGGAAGTAGAAATCTTTCTCAAAAACAAATATTCTAATTTCGATCAATTAAGGGGATTTTAATGTCTACTTATTCAGTCTCGAGAATTCACCTCGAATGTCAGTCGCATTTTGAAACAATCGTATGGTGTTGCCAAATGGCAACCAAGATTATTTTAATGGATGTGATTGAAGATTAAATATGTTCAGTTATTCGATATGTTCAATTTCTTAAACGTCATTCACATAAAATGCTACTCTTCTTTTAAATACCTAGAGAATCCGAAAAAAAGTGCTGTAGATTTCTAATATATATGTGAGGAATATACATAAAAATTTGCACCATGAAAGGAAAAATAAAAACACAAACCCTTAAAATGTGGAGTAATGCTGATAAAAGCTTTAAATGAATTAATTTTATAAGCTTCTTAATATTTTTTAGAGTTTTTTTTATGGAAATTTTTTTTATCTTTAAATCTTATAGGTACTCTTAATATGATAGTTGCTTTAAGAAAATATGTTTGAAGTTCACGCAGAAAGTTTTTAATTTTATATATAATGAGATACCGATTAATTGCTATCTAAAAAAAGTCTTCCACAAACAATTTTCATAAAATTAAATAAAACTTACCACTGCGAAGATTTTCTCCCAATATCAAATCGAACAGTACGCTAATAGACAAAAAACATTTTCTCTCACTTTCAATTTATCAAATTGGGAGATAAAAGATCCTATAGTGTGACAACAGTTATCAGAGAACTTTAAATAATCATATGGAAATTCAGAGTATAAGTAAAGTTAATATAAAAATTACATTTCCGTGTTTATCAGTCATTTGCAATAATTCATGTAAAAGAATGCACGTAATAAAAAAATAAATGTTTTTGTGTTTTAGGCGACTAATGTATACAAATAATGATGCAAATTTTTATCGAATTAATTTTATGTAGTTCACTCTATTTGGTTACCTCTTAATCTGTTTTTTTTTAAAGTTAAAATAGTATGGTCTCCCTCCCCCTAATGGTGATACCTCAATTAAAAATATATATAAAAAAAAATATCTCGCATTTCAATGGATTGTTGTTATAATTCATAAAATACTGATAAACATTCAAATATTTTCTTCGCAACAAATTATATCTAATTTTTAGCGTAATTTGGGTTGATTTCAATTATTTCTATAAGCGTGTAATTTCCGCTATTTAACAAGACCTGTAGCTTAAACAGATGTTGAGGAGTACAATAACTGATTAATATAAGATTAGATTTTGATTGCTTATTGAGGTCTCATTTAGAAGTAACATGAATGCTACGTCGGACTGACTACGTAATCTTGAACATCGGTTCAGTTACGAGCAAGATACCTGAGTTGGCAACCACTTCTTTTAACTTCCACTTCATCCCAAAATCTAAATATACATTCTATTATTTGGAAATTAGATACTCGCTTAGAATTCATCTCGCGTTTATCAATTTTTTTTCAAAAAAATATGCTAGCGAGGAAGAAGATTAAGACCAGGTACTATAACTTAGACGAATAAAATATTGCCAAAATAATTTCCTAAATAACATGCAAATAATATAAATTAAATCATCTTTATTTCTACTCCACATATTTTAAAATTTCTAGTCTGTTCAAGTTACTTACATTATATACAATAAAGAAATGAATTTTCACATTACATACTCAAAAATATTGTTTTAAAATGATGCTTAAGCATTATCATTAATATATAATCAATATATGCACAAATTATGTTTTATCACACAAATTTAAATAAAATGCTATAACCATTTTCCAAACATTACACAAACTTTTAAAATAAAATCATAATTAATTTCAAATATATGTATTTCATTAAAATAACACATCAATCAATAACTGCCGAGACTAACCCAGAGATGGAGCTCGTAGTAAACCAATAACCAGGTCTTTCTAGAGTACGAACCTTTGCTTGAAACGTGTCAAAATTTTAAGTCGATCGGACCAGAAACAGCTGAGTTA
>BMAW01095955.1:0-27328 GCA_019974015.1 Nephila pilipes
ATACGCAAGTTTTGCATACGAAGCATGGGCGGAGAGCAAGCAGTGAACCACTTTGTGGCGCTGTAATGGAAAGCACAAAATGTGAGTTTTCTTACACATCGTCATTACCGTGGATTGCAGAAGTCGTGGTGTTTTCCTGATTACTGTACGTCACCATGCCTTCTGAAACCCTCGGTAGAAATGACGATGTGTAAGAAAACTTTATTCTTTCCATTACAGCATTGTCTAGCGCTGTAATGGAAACCGCTTCCTTTCCTCCCATGCATTGTAGGGTAAAAATGGCATGCTTAAATGTTTTTTTCGACTCTTAAAATTTTTGCCCAAGAGTTTCGGAACACCCTGCATTTCATTTCGTTTCTTTTTTGTTAGTAAAGAAACTCAATAATGTTATTCAAAAACATTTTAAAAAGCATTGAGCTGATTGTACCAAACAATTTTGTAAGGAAATTCCTTGAAAATTATACTTGCTCGAGAATGCTTTTTGAATATTGCTGCTCTTAGCCGATAGCAGTGGAAAGTCTGGTTGATAACTTGTCAGGGCTGTTCATAGAGATTCAGTGAAATATAGATGAATTAAAACAGATCGATGCTCATTTTTTTTGTAAATTTAAGTGTTGAATACAAACACTCAAAGCAGAACAAAATACGGAAAATTGAAATGAGTCTGAGAGCACACTTTTTGAGTTTAGGATATTTTTGTTCCGGAACCTGTTTTCGAAGTTCAATTGTTGAACCACCGTTTAGTTTTGCCAGTTTCAATCCTTTTTTTATTTTTTGTGCAAAGGATTGAGAAATAGTGCTATTTTGGGGAGAGAGGAAATGAAAATCTCGTTGTATGGCCTATAGTAACGGTTCCTACAGCCGTTGCTAAGGCAATAATCACGTGATCGAAAAAACTGTCTAAGGGGGGGGGATTCACAAAAAGGGCATTTTGGAGAAATAGGCAACTCTGAATAAACGGGCTCTTTTAAATATTCCTTTCCGAATTGTGGCCTCCAAAGGCAGCGTAGCTGGGCACCCCTGTTACAGATCAATAAAATTTTAAGAATTAAATTAATCTATCCTTAAAAGGGTTTAACATATAAAAAAAATTTCAAAAAATGTAGTAATTAAAAGCATTTATTGATTATAATAGAAAACCGAAAATGTTAGATAAAAAAAAATCTTAAATGTGACTTCTAATTTTTTAAAACGTTTTTCTGAATTTCACTTGGTGTGTGTGTGTGTGTGTGTCATCAAATTTTCGATCGTTAATTTAACCAACTTCCCATCAAGCTAGAAATCTGAAACCTTGGGAATCGTTCTCACTAGCCTAACAATACGATATTTGGACATTTGCGACAAGTTTTAGCTAGTATTTTCTTCAATAATGCAGTTTATCCCAACCACTTGGCGCGATTTCAAAAATTGGCATCAAACTTGGCGATTTTTTTGTTTGGCTGAACGTTAAGTCCGTAAAACGGACCAGGGTAGCCACATTTGGCAAAATACTGCCAAATAATTCTTGTCGCCAAGAGTGATTGGGTTAAACTGCATTCCAACCATTTAATTTACAGAATTAATTAATTAATTTTAGTTACTTTTAACGTTTTTATGTATTTCACTTGGTTCGTGTTTCTGTGTGTGTGTGTGTGTGTCATCAAATTTTCTATCGTTAAATTAACCAACTTCCCATCAAGCTAGAGCTTTGAAATTTCGGGAACCGTTCTTACTTGCCTAACAATGCAATATTTAGATATTTGCGACCAGTTTTAACTAATATTTCAATAATCTTTCTTAATAAATTTTGCCACTATATAAAAACGTTGTTTTTAAAAACGTTGGTTTTTATCTCGAATTATTAACTATAGTTAGTTATATTTATTTACAGTTGAAAACAATGATATTATAGCAAATATTATTTATAAAGAAAATAAATAATTATATTACGTTAAATATTATGAAACATTACTACGTATTATTTATTAAGAGGCAAAATAAAAAATATGTATGATTTTTTTTTTTTTTTGCTTTGTACGTTGTGTCTTTGATTTAATGAAGCCTTTCCTGTAAGTAAAAAAAAAAGCTTAAAGATATACTAAATTGCGTTTTTGAAAAATTTCATTAGGGTAATCTGACAAACTGTAATGCCCCTTTATTATTCCCTTCTCCTGCCTTTACTAAGCCTATTTAGAGAATCTCAAAATTATGCAATCAAATGAAGAGAAATTCAGAGAAGATAATCAAGCTCTTTTTTTCAGATCAATCACATTTATTATTTCAAGAATATTTTACGAAACCTTGAAACCATCGGGAATAAGACCCTCCAAAAAATTGAAGAATATACCTTAGATAAAATTGTATCAATAGATTAAGAAATATCTTTCTATAAATAATTTCTTTAAATATTTTTACTATCTCCCTTAATTACTACCACCATATTTATTTCAGATTCAAAATATTAACCAAAATATCAGTTAAGTATTATGAAGGTTACTCCCTTTCGGAACAATGGTCTCGACCAATAGGATAGCTAGCAGGGCAGGTTCAAAAAGCATTCGTGTTAGGAATAGGAAAAAGGGGGGTGGGGACTCGCTGTGTAACACTTGATTAATCTAACCTAGAGGCTATACATCAATTTGAATTACTTAAATTTACAATTTTTTCCCAACCAAAATGAAATATGATTCTGTAAATTAGATGAACAGAAAAATGAAGATAGAGGAAATGGAGATAATGATATATAAATGAAATAGAATCAATAAAATATTGAGGGAAGATAGAGGACAACGACTTGATGACAGAGAATTGTTATTTGGATTCCACTCTGCGATTGATTTTGTGGATTAAAACGAATTTTATATTAAAAGTGTTAGGATAAGAATCAGTTGTTTATTAATTAATTCTCTCATGCAAGTGAATTGGTAAACTAAGACTTTATTCGTTTTGATCCTAAGTTATAGTTATGATAAGTTAATTTGGGATACGAGAGAGAATGATTTTAACTATCATAACTAATTAATAATAATATATTTTGGTTTATTCTTACGTGTCTTCAATTGCAGTTAGTCTTTATTACTTGACATCTTTAGCTAAGATATAGCGCAAAAGTCGAATAATGAAGGGAAGTCGTTACAACTGTAGTATTGTCCAATAATCGTTTTTCCTTTTCCAAGAGATTCTAGAGTACAACTTTTTTGAGATACTTCGCACCTCAAAAAAATCGTCGTCATAACTTTTCCAGACAATGAGACCATCTTCGCCTTCTTTGGTGCAGGTTCACCGAAAGCAACCCATTATTTTGATTGTTGTTTTGCTTCTGGTGCAAAAAGGATTAATCTAGGTCTCAACGACGGTGACAACTCGACGCGGCAGAAATCAAAACCAACCTATGAATTAGTGTCAAATTTGTTTTAGCGCCATTTAACAGATGACAGCAAGCAATGGTAACACCAACTTGTCTTAGCATCGCCATCTGTCATCAAAAACAGTTACTTTTTAAACTACCCTCATAGATTATATTTAATAATTTAAAAAATGCAACGGCCTTAATAATCTATAAGAACTGCACCATTCGCAGAATTTAAGCAAATAAAAGTTTGATATTCAACAAGGATTGAAGCATTTCATAATGAACAGAGAAAACTCAACATAATAAGAATTTCAAATTAAGTGTAATTTTATTTATTAATTTTGAAAATTTGCTTTCTTTATTAAAAAAATTTATGTTGAAAGAAAAATGTCATAAGGAAAATTATAAGAAATGGGGAATGAATTGAACTAACTAAACGTCTTTTTAAATAATTACATCTATAACTCATGTTTATTTATTAAAGTTTTCATAATTTTCCTTTGAATAAAAGCTTTAAAATATAGTAAAAAAAGAGTTTCCAACTGAGTAAAAAATTAATAGTAGGAAAAAGACAAAATAAATACTTAAAGCAGAAAAAAATACATCTAAATAAACATTATGAGAAAAACTTTGCAATAGATTTTAATTGTGCTCACTATTATATAAATTTTGAAAACTTTCTTTTTGAATTTTTATTTAAACTCCTTAGAGGTATTAAAATTTATTCACAAAGATGTTTAAAAATTTAGTTTATATCACAAATGATAGACCGTTTCTAAAGTACTGAAAAATTTAATTCCTTCCCCTCTCTTGCTTCAATCGAATTTAAATTCAATAATTTAAACAAAACAAATGTGAAGGATATAAAAACCAATCACATTACAAACTATGATATTATTGTTTTTTCAAACCGAATTAAATTTTAATGCCATTTAAAAATGTTCTAATTTAACCTTGAATTCGAGCTTACTTTTCGGTGTCTCTCTTTCGTAATTTCAGAAGCCGGAGGAATAGGAAATGGGTTAAAGAGGAAATGTCCATGACAAAAAGCATCATCGAAGAGCAGCATTTTTTCCGAGCACAGGATACCCGATTCATCAAAAACCCATTGACTCGCTGTCAATGCTCAACAATATGCAAACCTGACATATCTGATGAACGTAAAATTATTTATAACAAAAAACTTTCCCTGAAAAATAATTTTATTGTGCGTTTATTTCTCTCTTATCGCTGGGCGAAGGTCGCTTGGCTCTTACCATGTGACACGCGATGTAGTCGCCAAGACTTGATGGAAGAATTCTTCATTCTTCAAGAGGACTTCTCGAAATTCCGTCCTATAGCCCATACTCGAACTGATTCTCGGAGTTTGATTACATCTTAAATTTAGCAAAAATCTCTTTAAAATTGATCTTCAAACGAACTATTCATGCCATACAATCGGGTTTTGAATCGTCTAAGAAAATAATTCCCGCCACTTTGGAATTTCGAATTTTTTCTCCCAATCTCAACGCCAAACTGCAGCCGATATTGCTCAAACCATGATTTGAAAATCTAGACTACAAACTGAGTGACGCCAACAGTGATTTTAAGAATTTCAGCGATTCGATTTCGGAACACATCAGCACCAATTCACGATGGGTTGTTTCACGGATGTCATCGATACCATCAAAGTCTTGTTTTTTATTTGTTTAGATCCTTTCGTGAGGCTTGGAAGATGCATGTGTCCGAAGCCCAAGAAAAGTATAAAAGGAGAGATCGTTCTTCTTACCGGTGCCGGTCATGGTTTGGGCAAAGAAGTTGCATTTCGATTAGCAGAGCTAGGCCCTACTTTAGTTTTGTGGGATATTAATCAGGTAAGAGTATTATATTATTACATTTTCTATGTAATATCTTATAAAGAGTAGCGAAAAACGTACAGAATTAAGTTTTATTTGTATTTTTAAATATCATGAAAGTAACTGACTCATATCAATTAAAGTATAAGTACATTTTAATAATCACTTATCTAAAGAAATTAAATAATAAAGATATTGTCTAAATTAATAATTGTTTGATAAAATAATATTACATATACTTCTATACTATCGTTAGTTTAAATCGACTTGTAGAATTCATATCTAAATATGTATTTAAAAGTGTAAAAATAAATAAGATTATATAGAATAATTTGAAAAGTTTCGAAAAATTATAATAATTTGCAGTAGTGAAGACAGTTAAAATGGTACAAACTTAATATGATATCAATAAATATAAAATTATAAATATTTTAATTAAAATTGTTAAGTTCTAACAAAAAATAGAGTATGAATTCAGTAATAAGTACCTTCATCAACAGAAATTTCAATATAATAATAAACATGCTATAATATGAATATTATAATAGCAGAAGATATATATGTATATATATAGGTAAATTTATTGTTATTAAGAAGTATAAAATTTTCAAAAAATATGAAAATAATTATCTAAGAAAGAATAATAAATAGAGATGTTAATATTTTTATGTTTATCTTTTTCGAAGACAATCATTTTTCTTATTTCAAAAAAGATACCCAGACATCCTTCACATTTTGTGATCGAGTGAAACAATTGGATGATCTTCAAAAGCAGAAACTACTTTTGTCTAAAACAACTTTGCAATTAACTTCTTATTGTTACATCATTCTGGTTATATAAGCTTCATTTAAGCACTTATTCAACTTTAAGGGCTTATAACTCATAAAGTAACAAAACAATACTTGAGAGTAAACTGGTTTTGTCAGTTGAAATGCTATGCATGAGTGAATTTAAGGAAAACTTGATCAGTTTCTGATACCGTTTTTGTTTATTTTGAACAAAAGTTTTTGATTCAAATATATTTAACGGAAAGTATAGATGTAATAAAAAATAATATTTATTATTATTATATAATATTTGAAATATTTTAAACATGAAATCGTCAATTCAGGTTTATTTATCTTGAATGAAAATAAATTAGAAAAAAAAGGGAGTTCTAATGCGTTGACAGAAATCTGTTACAAAAACCAAGAAATGCTTTTAAAATTTAACTAAACAAACTTAAATTGGTGAGTTTTATTTAAGTACAATATTTGTGTTGTTTAGTTTTTAGATTCCGTTACGAATTTGAAGGAAAAATGAGAAGTAACTTTACATTTTTATCCAAGAGTTTATTAACAATACATCAGTTTATATATATATATATACATACATACACACACACACACACACATATACACACACACACACACACACACACATATATATATATATATATATATATATATATATATATATATTTGTATATATATATAAATTATGCCTTATTTGTAAATATATGCGGTATTTTAGGGGGGCATTAGTTATTAGAGAAAAATGAATAATTAGCGATGAGTAGGGAAAAGAGTCATTACCATCTTTATGGAAATGTATGTTTTTCGAATACATAATAGAAAAAAATCTAGGTTCTGTTTACTGTACGATACACACGTCTGATAGTAAATTTTAGGAAAATTGAGAATGCGATAGTAAAAGATACACCTATTCTTGTTCTTCGAGGAAAATATTGTTATACTATCTAGTTTCACTCTCATTACTTCAAAAAATAAAATTTTATCAAACTTAAAATAAAATCCATTTCTTTCAGGACTCAATAACAGAGTAAAACTTTGAAAAATTATGCATGAATTTTCATTATATACTGTTTAAATTGGACCTGTTATAGAAGCTAAAAAGATATCAATCTTTAATATCAAAATTTCATATTTTAGTCATATTTTGCTTAAAGTTTTTTTAAATGATATAGCATTGTGTAGTATATAATAAGAATCCAAGAAAAATTACGTCGCAAAAAATAATCTTTGCGCTTTTGTGCACTTACAATGAAAGATTTTAAGAAGTCATTTTGATGAAATTAAATTATTTGTGCTAATAATTTCGCATGATGCAATTTAATCTTTTTATGCATTCAATCAATCTTGCATTAACAGAAATATCTTAGAAACTTAAAATATACCGTAATTTAACAGTGAATACTTTCTTCTCTTATCGTGAACACTTATTTCTAAAATTCAATTCAATCTGAATCTACTTATTTACATAGTATGAAACTTTTGGAATAAATAATTTAATAAAATTTGAAATACTTTGCTTTTTAAATCTTGGGATTAGATATAGTTTTTTTTTCGAATAGTAGTCATATTTTAATCAGTTATGATATTAAATCTGTTGGATAAGTTATTTGCATAATTCGTTTTTGGTCATGTTGAAAACCTTTCTAAATTTTAAGTTTTTTTTTTTTTCATGTTACTGTATATAATTTTCTAATATTAATATATTAGTTCCACTAGAAAATTCTGATCTCTTATAAATTGAAAGAAAACTATACACTTTTCATACATTTAATAATATTTATTGTACAATATATTTTCCTTCGCTACTCGTGCCCTCTTGCTTGCATGATGGTAGTTTGTAAATAACATTTTTGAAAAAATAATGCCTCGTCTTTAGAGGCAAAGAATTCAAAAAGAGTTTGGTTGACATCTGCTACAGTTTAGACTTTTTTTTTTCATCAAATTTTTTTGCATGGTTAGAAACGAGGGATGATTGGAAAGTGTGAGAAGCATGGGGATGCGACAGAATTTCCCAGCCTAGCTCTGCGATTTTCTGTTAAGGCTCCCGTCTATCCGCCATTTTGATTTCGTGGACGTAATGTTAATCCTATGGAATTTTGACTTTAATTATCATATCTGTATTATTTGAACTATTTGAATGCAATAAAGTGCATTTGAAAGAGCAAAAAATAATCAATGCTTCTGTGGAATTACTTTTTCCTTTTAAAAATATTTTTATCCTTATTTTAATGATTCGTTTTTGAGTTTTCCGGTCTTTAAAGAATATTTTCATATATATTTAAAAATCGGAGGGAAAAAGTAATTCCACAGAAGCATTCATTATTTTTTGCTCTTTCAAATGCACTTTATTGCATTCAAATAGTTCAAATAATACAGATATGATAATTAAAGTCAAAATTCCATAGGATTAACATTAAGCTGACGAAATCAAACTGGCGGATAGACGGGAGCCTTAGGTCACCAAAGCAGCATTTCATCTGTCATTGTCACGATGTTCTTCCTATTGAGCATCGCCGGTCTCTTCTCTTTGAGTGCTTTGTTTAAATCCTGCTTTTCATGACAGAATCTCTACGAATCGAGATTTTTTTAGGTTTCAAAAGCTAGTAATGTATTAGTTCTCGAACGTCTTACCATATACTACACAGCATTCTTTTATTCAGGCTTAAGCTTGGCTTAGAGGCGAAGGCAGATTGTTCTGGCTCACTATATGATATTCTCTTACGATGTATTAGTAGATAATCCAATTTTCAACACTAGTTACTATCCGGTCCAAGAGATGTTTTTGTTCCGAGCAAGCCCGAGATATGCACATAGTGACTTGATTAAGCGAAACTTCTTTACTTAATTCACGAGGCACCCCTCGGGAATATTTTAGACCAATCCTAGTAACGACTGAAGTTTATTGTACAATACATATATAAAATGTATGAAAAATATATTCTTTTCGTTCACTTCATAAAGGGACAGAACTTTCTAGTAGTCCTAATATAAATATAATTTTTACTTTCTGGAGGAAGATATGATGTATTTTAATACATTTAGCTGTCATGTACTCTTTTCGAACAATTTCTTCACCACCTCGGCACGTATATCTTTATTTTTAATTACTACTTCACTAATTTCATAGTTTGGTGTACTCAGGCACTCACACTAGCTTTATTAAGAACAAAACACTTTTTATTTATTTGGTGAAGATATTCACAACTTCCAGGTGGCCGCGGTAGCCTAGTGGTCATGATTTCGGATTCGTGGCCGGTGGCTTTCGTTCAGTCGCGGGTTCAATCCTTAGCACCTAAAGACCCGCCGTGTAGCCGGGGCTGATGCACGTTAAATCTGTCGGGGCCCAAAGTCTTCCCGTGGTTCAAAATTATGAGGTCCGTCGCCAATAGCCCTCGTGTTGCTTCTATTGCGATGTTAATAAAAACTAAATTAAACTAAACATAATTTCCAGCTCGAGAAAGTTGAGGTAGCAGAGTGGTCATGATCGCGAGTTCATAGCTGGTGTTGTTTCAGTTCGTTCGTGAGTTCGAGTCTAAGTACCACTGAAGACTCGTCGCTTAGGGGGAGCTGATTCACGTTATATATGTCGGGGATCGGAGTTTTCAGAGTGGGATGGTGTGGAAGCCAGGAAAGTGGGATGCCAATTTAGATATTGTTTTTGTCACTTGACCAGGGCTCAAAATTACGAAGTCTGTTGCCAAAAGCCCTCGTTTTGCTTCTGAGGGTGGCGTTAATTATACAGTCAACAAAACAAAACCCGAATCGATAAGCATAACAAAAAGTTTCCATCAGCTTGAAACAATGAGAATAATTCATAATTTAATGAGATCGATGAAAATGCAAGTTTGCAACTAGGTAATTCGCGATGTCTGAAAAATCAAAAATAAATCCATTGTACATTAAATTAAAATCACACGAGCAATAATGATCATTGGAGATATTTTCCATACAGGAAGTGAAGGAAATGCGAATCGAAACATAAAGCTCTTCGCTCGACTGCGTCCAATAACACCTCTATGTACTAAATTAGAAAATCAAATCACTCCTAATCTTTCATATTTATATAAACAAAAATCAGTGAAATAAATGTGGGCTTACTGAAAGTAATAAAATCGATTGAAAGGAATGAAATCATTTTGAATGTGCAAAACTAAAAATAAGCGCAAACCCTACAAAACGGTTAAGTGTTAAACATATTTCAGAATTATTTGAAATCGTAAGAGAATTAAGTTTTCTGTATTCTTGTAATGGATTATAAATAATTATTATAATTAGCCATCTAAGGGGCTATTTTTTTAGTTGGATCAATTTGGCGTACCAGATCACTTTTCAATTTTTTTTTATCTTTTGCTTCAATTTTAATTACATTTAGCTTAAATATATTCAATTTAATAATTTAGCGTTTGCTTTAATTTTAATATCGGAAAAGTTTACTAATGTCCATCTCTAGATATTTCATCGTTTACTCTAATTCTTATACTTAAACGAGTAATTTAACAAAAATTATAATAAAAAAGCGCACCTTGGGTGGCTAAATCTGTTCTTTGCAAAACTTTGCATGTAATTTTTTATTTACTTTTTTGTAAACCAATCTGGCTTTATCAAAGAGGATCTGCTATAAAATTAAATATTGAAAAAATTTGAAATCAAAAGAAGATAATGTAACTGTTAGATTGAATATCAGATCCATTTTTTTACATTTCTTTATTTAAAATATTACCAAAAACATCCCTTAATGTTTCACAATTTAATGTTATGACTTCGAAGAGTAATTTAATATTTAAATGTTTTGATTTTTTAAATTCAAAAATAAAATATAATTAATGATTATCATAATTGCTATTTATTTTAATATTAAATAATGTCATAAAAATGAAAGGATTTATGAAGCTCATTGTAGTATAAATCCAAATATTAATATACAATTTTTTCTGAGATCTACAATTATTTTCTGATATCTCTAATTTCTATGTTTATTTTTCTTATCTTACAACACAATTTCAAAACTATTCTAAAGTAAGATTTGAAAATGCTCAAATTGTTTTATTGAAAACATCGAATGAAAAGTTGAAATTAATATTTAGTGAAAACTTAGAGCATGTAACAATTTTAGCAGTTATTTTATTCATTCTTATGCCTTGAAATACGGCATCTGAAGGCTGGTAAAAACACTCGATTTTGCTCAATGTGTTTCAGAAAAATGGCACTCCATTCGAAATTAGAATTTCAGCTTTCGTACTAGTGTCAGTGAATTCATGCTTGATAAATTACTGAATAAACATCATCAGAATTTCAAAAGAGTTCCGTAGGAAAAAATGTAAATAAAATTTGTTTCTATGTAATATTACTTTAGTTTATCCCTGAAATCATATTTTTTGCTCTTTTTCCCTTTAAGGTATTTTTGAGGCCATCCTTAGCAATTGAGTGAATCACAGATAAGGACATGGTAATTATTTAATACTTACGCCATTATTTCTATTTAAATTAAAATTTCCAACTTGCAATTTAGCAATTTAGTACTAGCAGTCAAACTCCGTTAATGTGCGATTCAATAATACGTGAGTCTGCTTTACACATGGATTTACTACAGTTTCCTCGATCAGCAATCATTAGTGGTATCACTCCTGGACATAAATATGTTATAATTCTTGTTTTTCTTTTCATAAGATTCAGATCAATCTTTTGTTAGGATAATATCACGACTTCCTGTTAAGAGCAGACATTAATGATTTTTTTTTTCTTTCTATTTTATATGCAGAGGAAATTTGATAACTCGAATTTCAAAAGAAATGCTAAGAATTTCGAGTTAAGGAGTTGTCAACATAACAAGTATTTCTATGTACAAAGGTTGTAATGGCTATTATTTCTACTCAGAAATAAACAATTTCTGATCATATTTTTTGAGTTGTAGAGTCATTGGGAAATAAAAAAAAATCGGCTTAAGTAAATTTAGTCCTAACTTCAATATACCGAGTCTGACTTTTTAACTTCGAGTTAGAGTATAAATATGTATTAAAAGTACTTATATAATAGAGAAATAATATTTTGTTCATGATTCAAAGCCTAAATAATTCGATATACCGCATGTTTACGGGTTCACTTGAAAAGTAATGGCTTCTTTATGACGAATTAAGGAAGTTCAAGTTACTCAATTTCCACTGTTCGCGAATCTCCGTTTCTCGGAAATGTTCTAGTTTTGATTATATTTTTATGAGAGATTATGTTCAAGATCTCTCTTTCAGCGTTTAATAGCTATGTGTTCAACCTTTTTGTATTGATCAAATTTAAAAAAATTACATTTTTTTTGTATGAGGGATTTCCATCATAATTGGGCCGCGGTAACCTAATGGTTAAGACATCGGACTCGAAACCAGTGGTTTTCATTGAGTTATGGGTTCGAGCCTTGATGCCACGAAAGATCCACCGTGTAGCCTGCGTTGATGCATAATCTGTCGCTGATGATAAATCTGTCGGGTCCCAAAGACCTCCCGTTGGCCTGGTGTGGAAGTTAGGAAAGGGGAGTGCCTGCTCAGGTCTCGTCTTCGTCACTTGACCGAGGTTAAAAATTATGAGGTCCATCGTCAATAGCCCTCGTGTTGCTTCTAGAGTGATGGTAATAGAAATCAAACCAAACTATTCCATTATAATTGAAAATAATGTCAAAAGAGTGCAAACGTTAATAAATAAGTAGTTTATACGACAAATTTAATGTTTTCGAATGAATTCGGAAAGGGCCAGCAATACAGACAGAAATTTCCAGAGAACTTAATCTACCTGAATCTGAACTCATGGGTAAAAAATGAGCATTAACTTTGTTGGCTTGTTGATAGCATCGTTAATGATAAAACAATGACCAGAAATTGGGTTAGAACAGCTGAAAACACCTATCCGAACCGAAAATGTAGGCTTTATTTTTTTCGTCTCAATATACGAGTATATTGATATTTTAACTTGTGGTTTATTAACCAGGGGGACCTCGACTACAGAGCGTTAATAGAGTCATTTTTTTTTTTTTTTTTTTTGGTCATTTGCGTAATGGTAGGATTCTTCTGATTCTTTGCATCTTTTTTCAATACTATATGATGAATTTTAGACTTATATAACAATAAGACAATTGTCAAAATAACCAATCATTCAAACGTGAGAAGAAAACTAATACAATTAATTTAAAATCGTACGTTCAAATGCTCTAAACTTATCTGTATTATATTATTAATATTTAGTTTGTAATCTTAATATTTCTTACCAATTCTGTTGTAATGAATCGCTATTAATGTTCGCACTAATACTAAAGTTCTCAACCAACCATAATTAATCATTCAATAAAGAATCAGTTAAAAAATAAAACTAGTTTCATTACGTTCTGTAGAATGATCACGAGGCAACAATTATTACGAATGTAGAGTTGTTTCTTACTTGCATCCTCTGCCACGGAATGATATTATTAAATTCTAATTATCTTACAAATGGAAAAACTGGATCCATGTCAAAAATAAACATTTGACAACTGAATCAGATTAAATATCGACTCTTAGATTATAACAGTAAACCTTCTTGTACCAATATCATGTGTACAACAATCAATTTAATCTTTTATCTTTTCTTCTTGCTATAACACGTCCAATCTCTCTATCTGATTGTACCAGCCCCTCTTTCCTCATTCAGATAAATTCTTATAAAGTAAAGATATTTGCGTAAGTTAAGGTTCTTTCACAAGGCGAGGATCTCAATTCAAATAACGTAATAAAGTAACCCAAAAGGTTAATTGAAGGGGGAATGCTTGATACTCCATTACACTACTTATAATTATGCCGTTCCTTGGCAGCTGAGTGGTCATCGTCATTGTTTATGATCGGCATTGTTTCAGTAGAATTGTAAATTCAAATCCCGGTTTCAATCACGACTCAACGTGTAGTGGGATTAAGCACATTAAATATCTCGAAGCTCTAAGTCCACGTGTTGATGCAAAGTTAAAGCTTGAATAATAGGGTCTTCCTCGTCACTTGACCATGACTTGCAACAAAGAAGTCCTTCGCCAATAGCCCTTGTTTCTTATTACGAAGTTAATAACTAATCAATACAATTAGACCGAATTTATAAAACATTATCTATGTTGTTTAAGGGTACCAGCACATCCGCGGAATTCTGGGACATTAAATCTAAGACTCCCTGTTTTTGTGATATATTATCTTTGCAAAATATGAGTAGAGCTTCTTTTTTTTGTGCCTTATAATGATATTCCAATCTTTCTATCGAGCTATAAAAGTAATTTTTTCCCTTCTCATTTGAATATGGAGATGTTTTGTGAGATATATTTGTATTTAGGTACATTTTTAAAAATAATATTCCTTAAATAAACAAAATATTTTACTTATCGTATAGAAAACTATACACAAAATATACTGAACCTACTTTTTTGATGATATTACTGTATATTTTCTTTGAAAAAATTATATAACTTCGTAATTTTGGAAATTTTATTTATTTATTCTTTTTTCCTTCTTCAAATACAAATTTATTTCTAAAAAATGAGGTATATTTTAGAGAAAAACATTTTAGGTTTACTATATGCATAAGTATCTTATAAAGAAGCATAAAAAAATATCTTAGCATATTGCGTAATAGTTTTCTTTAAAATGGTACCTAAAGGCAAATATATCTCACAAAACATGTCCGTATTCAAATGAGAGTGGAAAATAATCTTCGTTACCAAAGAATTACTTTTATAGTTCAATAGAAAGATTGAAATATCATTATAAAGTACACAAATTATCTAAGCTCTATTAATAATTTTCAAGGATATACATCACAAGAACAAGGAGTCTTAGATTTAATTCAAAATTTAGTTCCAGAATTCCACGGATGTGCTGGTAGCCTTAATTTGTACTAATTGTCCGATATTATAACTCATTTAAAAATTCTTAAGCACTAATCTGGCTTAAAGTCTGGCTCTTATTTTATAGAGTGAAATGATACTCAATATACTTTTATCTGTTATATGTATATAATCGGTTTATTTCATTATAATTTTACGTGGAACTGAATAATAAATGACTTTAGAACATCAAATTTCAACAATTATAATTGAAATAAGTATGTTATATTAAAAGTTATCTTTTGGAAACAGTTCAAAGCGTTTTAAACAGTATTTCGATTCAATTGGCTTCGAAATTTTCTGAAAAAGCAAAGAATAAAATATCTAATACAAATATTTATGCAGATAAAGCATTTGAAAGAAAAGGATAATGGAAAGAAAAACTCTGTTCCAGTGAATGAAATCAAACAATATAAAACTTTTAAGAAGAAATAATATTTGCAATAATTATAGCTTCTTTTTAAAAAGACTTTTTAAACAAAAATTAATTAGGTGTTTTGATAAAATATTCTTTACACAAAGGAATGTGTTTCGTAAAACTTTTTTATACGAGGAAACTTAATTACATTAATAAAATGATTTCAAGTTATGATAAATCTCTGTTTTTCATTCATTCAGACACAATACATCAAAGCAAAAAAATAAAAAATAAATTAATAAGAAAGCAATTATGCATTTTTCAAAAAAAAAAATTGAAATATAGAACTGTTAATTGAGGAAAAAACTAGTAATTGATGTTTAGCTGTTGGAGATTATCAAAGCTTTCTGAGGAAAAAAATGCAGAGAATAAAGGAAAGCGGGAAAAAAAATTTAAGAAGAAATATTCTTTTGTGATTTTTCAAGGATAACTGACATTTAACTAACATTTGCATATCATAAATAATAATGAAAAAAACCTCCACTGCAACCAGTAAAATGATGGCAAAATATAGTTGCAAAGGAACAAACTACCGGACTATTTCAAATATATTGGTTAATGATTTTCAGGTGTGTATATACATATATATAAGTCCTCATGCCTTTGAAGAACCGTCGTGTAGCAGGGCTGATGCATTTTTGAATCATTGTTCGACTCAGAAAAATTTAGTTTTGTCTATTTTATTCCATTGGACCTAGAGAACTAGAGAGCTTATCTTCCTTAGATCAATTGTTAAAAAAGGAAGAATGGAAAGGACCCCGACTGCAAGTGTCATTTTAAGAACCGGTTCACTAAGCTGAACAAATTGTTGAACCGGTTCTGCCGAAATGGTGCAAACTAGTTGAACCGGGCAGCAAGATAGTGCTAAAATTTGAATGGAATGTAAAAAAAAAAAAAAAAAAAAAAAAAAAAAACTCGAGAAACCTTTTTATAAATATTGAACTATTCATAGGAATTACAGACGGTAATTTGGTACACGACTTTAGTGTGGATGTGTACGAATGTGCGTGACAGAAAATTATCTTACAATGCGAGGAGCTATTGAGTACCTGTATTCAGCTACCTTTCATTAGACTACACATAATGCTTTTTATTAATACTCAACTGGGAATGACAGAATAATCCCACTATAGCTCGTGCATGTCGTAAGAGGCGACTAAAATGAGTACCTAGCGTCTGGGGATATAGCCGGGCACCCTGCCCCCGAAGATTATATCAGGGGACCTCAGAACTTGTCTTCTTTAGGTAAGAACGGGCATCATGACCTAGGCACCCATGTGATCTTTTTCTTTCCTATGGGGATTACTGTCTTTACGGGGGTGACGCGCCCCCGAGTTACCCTAGCGATTATTCTCTATTATCGACCCTCCTTCTTGTCAATCAATTTTTGTCTTTTTTTTTTTTTTTCAATTTATTCGCGTCTAAATCACAGTTAAATCTTATTTGGCGCAGCATAACCATATCTGGTTCTTGCGCCAATAAATTTTACATTCTCTCACTCACTCCATTAATACTCAAAGAAACGATGAAATTTTAGAAAACTAATTTATATCTTCTAAAAATCAAAGTTAGTTGAAATTTAAAATGAAGATAATGAGTCTCAAAATTTATTACTTATTTCAAAATTGGTTTAAATTACTCGCTTTATGAATCTCAGCAAATTAAAATTCTGTAGTGATTCATATACCTTTACCAACAAGAAAGTTTTAAAAAGAATATAAATATATTTATTTATTTTATTTTATTTTATGTTATGTAATTTTTTTGTCAATCAGTAAGACCTTGCAAAATTTCTTTTCAAGCGGAATCACTATTATTTAATTTCGAGTGCATTGACGAGTTGAAATTTAAGCTGACAGACCGTTCTGAGATATAAAGGAAGGAAAGAAAATTTAAATACTAATTAGCGAGAAATATATCATAAAATCCTGTACCTAGGTATAAAAAATCTGACAGTTGAAATATATATGACGTTTTCCCTATCGATTAAATTAAAAATGAAATTTGGTTTTATATTAAAATTTCTTTATTCTTATGTAACTTTCTCGCTCTCTTGTTCTTACATAATATTTTTTTTTCTCTTTCTCACTAACAAATAACTATTTCCTTCTCACGCAATCTTTTTTTATGAATACAGATATACATATCTATGACAAAACTCATTTTGTCTCAGGTGAATTTTTGTACGTCAGTTGTGTCAAATCAATTAAAATATTTTAATTGACTGAAAACGAAATAACAGTAGGTATTATTATTTATTGTAAGTCTTGTTTACGTCATAATCCTTTTTTTTTAATTCATTAAAAAATGTCAAGATTTGCCTTGACTTCACTTCAAATATTTAATTTTGTAATAATTGTCATCACTGAGATAATACATAATAAGTGACATAATTACATAATAATAATCAGATAAACTTTTAGCCGCTTTATTCACAATTTAATGCTCAATATCAAAATAAATAAATAGTGTGAAGTGGTTTACTAATCAGATAAAAATCTTTAGCCACTTTATTCACAAGTTAAATAATCGATATGAAAATAAGTTAATAGTGGAGAGCGGCTTATAAATTGCGTCCATAGTAAAATATTGTGAAGATGATTTCTACTCTTATATGGAATAACTCTAAACAGACGACTTTAAAACACTGGATCCAAGTCAAGTAGACTATTAGTGATAAAATCTCGTATACACCCTCAATTCATCGCCTCACAATTACTCCAAATAATATAGAGTGTTCCTATGAATCTCTCTGAATCCTCTATTTCTTCTATCCTATTCCATAAACTTCTCCTAATGTAGTAAATCTCATTTACATATATCACGACTCTTTCGTAAAGTGGGGTACTATCCTCAAACGTCACAGTAAAGTAGCCCCAGAGGTTAGTTAATAGAAAATGCGCGTGAGAACCTATTACAACGTAAATCAATCTAGCAATTCATATGAATCTTCAAAATATTTCTGGCTGAAATTTTTGCAGAAACATAAGAAATACATTTGACGGTAGTAAAAACAATATTAAAATGTTTGTACAATTATAAGAAATTTTATTCATGTTCAAAGACCATGATTGCTTTTTGGTTAAAGTCGCTTACTTTGGTAAAGTCAACGTACTATGTAAAAATTGATGAATCATTTGGACGTGGTTTGAGTCCTAATCCCACTGATGACAATGGGGTGTAAGTGACATCCTCGTCACTCGATTGTGGCTCAAAATTATGAGATCCTTGGCCTACTCGTGCTACTTCTTAGTGCAATGCTTAAAATCAATCAATCAATCAGTGAATCTAAGATAATCTTATGGAAAACCAGAATTTAATTTACGTTATATTAAACCTTATTTCAAAGTTCTAATGTTCAAGATGTTGGGAAGATGTAATGCTTCCTTATCATTTACTTCTGCTGTCATTTTTTAGTTTATTCAAACGAAGAATGGGTAGAAAGTCGTATAAATATTAAATCAGCTTATTAATTTATCTTCAAGTCATAAATATTTGAAAGTTCCTGTAATATTATTCTAGCAAAAGTTTTTATGCTAATAATAAACAAAATTTCCTCTTACTAAATCCCTCGAGTTAGAGTTGAAAATCTAACTTTCATATATATGGTCTCTCTCCAAACTGTCTGTGGTCAAAGCCGACCTGCTATCAATGTTCTCTTCCGATATCAAACTTTCTATCATCCACCAACTACCGACTGTCAACTCAATATTCAATTCTTCGTCACTTATATATGCGTATCTCCTCAACTCTATTCATTCAATTTCTTCACTACAAAATCATCTGTATACGTCACGTTTCATTTTATTGGAAGGCATTGAAAATTTAAATACTCTCTGTAATACGGCATTTCTTCAACCAGTAATTCGGATTTTATTCCCTGGAAAATTATTACACAGAAAATTATTTTATTCCTTCCACTTCAGTGGAATAATGTAGGATATCATTACAAATCAATACGAGGTGTGGCTATTAAATAACAAGACTGACGCTGTAAAGCTTTTATTTTGATGTCATACTTATTTACTTATTATCACCTTCAATAATCACCCCTCCTTCATCCTTACAACGCTCCAAGCGCTCCAGAAAAAATCTTTTATTATAAATTTATTATTATTCATCTTATACATATTAACAATCTTTTACTATATAGAATTATTATATATTTATATTAATAAACTATATTATTAATTAATTAAAAACACAATTATATTAAATAATTATGTAATAATGCTATAATAATTCTTACAGTATTTAACTATAACTGAATGCCAGAAAATTTTTAAGCAAAAGAGTTCATGAAATACAATATGGTAGTTACTTTTTAAACTGTTCCTCTCAAATTTATTTCTGAGAAACATTCTTAAAACTAAAAAGGTAAAAAGGATAAATAAAGGAATTTATGAAGGGCACTGTCCGACTTGGCCTCTCTTCTGGCTATGAGCCTGAATGCCCCAGAAACATTACAACATCAAATTAAGCCTACCACAAACAAAAAATAATTGAAAATAGCAACAAACGTTTAACAATTAAAAAAAAAACAATTCAACAACGATACGACAAATTCTAAATTACGTAGAAAAAAAATAGTACATTAAAAAAAAACTATCATATTTCTAGCTTAACGTATTTTTAAAAAACTATTGCGTAGCAAATATTTACAATTTCTAACAACGAAGTAGTTTAAATTATTTATAAAGTCAAGAAATTCTTCTTACCAACTTTAAATAAGTAGACTCATGAAATACTAATTTTCTAAATAGATTGGCACTTTTAAGCTTGATGTTAACTTACATAGTTTTATTTTAGAATTAATAATATCAATGTTTAAGTAAATTGTAATTAGCTTATATATATATATATCAAAGGTTTTAATTCCTTCTATTTTCATTATCAAGTTATGTATTTATTGCGTTTTTTAATTTAAATCAATTATTTTGTTGCACCACTTGTTTTTTAGATATTGTATTATATTTTGTATTCATAATATTTTTATTGCAAAATGTTTAAGACTTGTTAATTTGTTCTTTCGATTATTGGTCTCTGTCAATTTTATTTTTATCAAGTAATAGCTGAGTGGCAGGACTTCGATCCATTAAAACTTTATTTAACCAGCCATCTCAGTCTTGAGCCTAAGACAAAAAATTTAGTTACTTTACATCTTTGCATCGTATTTTTTTTTATTTTCTTGGTTGTTTCTAATTTTCAAAAAAGAATTTTCAATGTCTTTCATTTACTTTTCCTCTGTTATGTGTTTCTATATTTGAATCTCAGTTCTTAAAATCTAATTAATTATTTAAGAAATTAAAAATTCTAATGATTTTTAAAACGTTTTTCTGAATTTCACTTGGTGTGTGTGTGTGAGTTGTGCTTCCCGTTCGGTTACATGTTAACATAATGGCTAGAATGTTGTAATTCGTTGTTCTTACAAATATCTTATGCTCAAAATATGGCACAGTTCATTTATGAAATAGTAATCATTAAGGTTTAAAAATAATAACGTAAAAATAATCATAATTAAAAAGTAGTAGTGCAAATTAAAACTTTGGTTTATGAAAAATATTCATCAACAAATAAGTTATGAATAAATGAACACACGCAAAAAAGACCTTCAGACTGTCTGCCTGTACTAGAGTATCAGAAATGAGTTTGGTTCCCGTTTTTTGCGACATACAGTCGTGTAATGCATGTATCCATCATACATTACAGGAGATGATCACTTGATTACACACCACTGTTAAAGAAGGCGTGACGTGCTCACCCAGAAGTAGGCCATGGCATTCCCTCAAGAAGCACCTTCTGATGAGCGCGGCAGGTTGAGAAGGCTGCCCCGAGAGAAACCCTGCGTGTTGATGATGGGATAGAAATCCCCGACCTCCTGTTTCACTGAGTTTGGCTACAGAGCCTCCTGCTCATTGGTCGTCCACTTTGTAGGAGACAGTGGCTGCGCTCGCTCCGCAGCTTACGTGCCGCGTTTCGTTGTTTTCTGATGAGGAAAGAACTTGGTATTATTCCATCTCCATAACGGACGGAACTGTGGTTTTAAGAATGAATCAAATGAGCCCTATTCATCTTGAAGGAACATTTCAAGAATGGAATAATCCTGTCGGCGCTCTCAGCAACCTAGCACTCTCCTTCCCCTACTCCCTGTCCTTCCTCCTGCGGTGGGCCAGCCCCCGACTCACCCCTTCCCATCGGCAGTTCTACCCTCTCACCTCTCCAGTCCCTACCTGCCCTGCTCGGCGAGCAGCAGGCGCTCCCCTCACACGCAGACCTACCCTCCGCTCCTTCACTACCAATCCTTATCGCTCACATCCCACTCAGCATACCCTCTAACACTACAATCTCTCTTTACTACCAATTCTAAAATTTTCTCACTAATATAGCACCTGTCATGTTTCTATCCATGCCATGCTCATTAGACAAAGAAAATCATTCATCCACTGCTGGAACTTTAAAAACTACGCCCGACGATGTCAACTCTTTTTTTGTTTCGATGTATAATAACCTAAGTATCTTTCTTACTGTTTCGCTGTCGGAAGACATCATATATTCATCAAGCTTCTGATAACACAAGGTTATTCAATAGGTTTCATCGATTTCAAAATGCTATATTCTCATAAACAAATGAAAATAGTAATACACTGAATGCGAAGTAAAATATTGAAGTTGTGTTTTATAAATTTTTCATACTGTAGTTACCGTTAATGTCAATTTGGTTGAATTGTCAGTCAAACATTTTGCAACGTGTCCGTGGAAGTCATTTGTATGACCGTCGCAACTTGGCACACCAAGCAAAACAAGGCTTGCACATGAATCCGTACACCACTTTCGCGATTGCGAGTGAAATTACGAAGCCATTCTTGTTGCCGTCCAGTCTCACTTCGTTAGCATTGACAGAAATGATCGTCGCGTTTACTGAACATAGCCGTTAGCCGCTGACCATGGAATAGCTGACCCATGATCGCAAATACACGCCAAGCTCAGCCCAAGGCAAACTGCAACCTGGTGGGACATATACTTCCAGCCAAAAGTTTATAAGCGTGAAAAGAAATAATTCAAGAATCTGTTTAGTAACATTGATATAATTATTCAAATTACAATCAATTTAGCTTTGGAATGACTTATTGATAGGGTTAAGCATTATTATACAAAACTTTTGTGTCAGACAGGAAATAGCCATTGTGGTCTATAATATTCAGAGAACATTCGTTTAAAAGATACAAACTTAATCGTGTAACTCGGTAGCTATTAATAGTGCACAATTGTATTTATAGGCCATGTGTATATGACATTTCAATTAGTATTGTTTTAAACGGAGCTTGCCCTTCGAGGACTCTAGTAGCTATGGCGGTGCACTTATTTATAGTATGGCGTTTCGAATCTGTTGGCCCGTGTCCTGGTTACTCTGTCACGCATCAATGGTCGAATTCAGGTCCGTGGTGAAGTTTAGAGAGATTGACAGCTCAAAATTGTCTTCGTCTGCTTGAGCCAGTTCAAAAAAATTACGAGCGTCATAGTAACCCTACCTCGATGTTGCTTCTCAGAGGCTAACAAAAAGGTCAAAAACATCCTATCAGATTTTCAACTGGAAGACATCGATCCTGTCAATATGACAAATAATGCTTAAAGTAAATGGTCTGTCTCAATAATATAAATATGCTGAAAGGATGTAGTCTATTAAATCATGTGCCAGGTTTTAATCATGTTTGATAGTACTTGCAATGCAAAAGGATATTTTCTAAAATTAAGCTGAAAATCACGCAATCAGGTTAATGAACTGTGCAGTGTGATGGTTATTATTTAAAAACACACACACAATTTTATTCATCGTATTAGTTCAAAACTTAACACGCTCTATCAAACGTTTATTAATAAATGCGAAATCTTCCATTTTATTTTGAAATGTCATTATATTTTTATAAATATGTAAAATCATTGGCGTTTTTTAAATCAAAAAAACACTTTTTTGTTTACATCTATGGCCTCGGTAGATTGAGTGACCTTACATTTCGGATATGCGTACGGCATTGTTTCCCGTCAGGGACGGGCTCAATCCTGATCCACTAATTACTGTGTTGTAGGGCTGATTCATGAAATTGTGACAAGCCAAATCTTCTCGTTAGCGTGGTGAGTATGAGGCAGAATACCACACTTGGGTGTCTCATCGTTACTCTATGTTCAAAATTGCAGGTGTCGACCCATGGTTGCTTTAGATGCTAATAAAACTAATCAAATCAATCAATGTTTCTTGACGAATTTCTAGTGTAAATATCATGAGTTTACTATCTTGGCCCACCAAGCCTAAAATTTTGCGACTAGCTCCATCTCAACAAACGGGCCGATCCTTCTCTAAGATATGGACAGTTCCGTGGGTTCTACTTAAAGCAAGGTGTGTTGCTTTCATCGATGACGTCGATTTTTTTAAAACTTTTATAGTATCACTTGGTGTGTTCCCGTTCGACTTTCAATCGTTAATTTAACCAGACTCCTACAACGGCGAGTTCTGAAACTTCTTGGAATCGTTCTCTTCGCTAAATGCAATATTTGACATTGCGACAGTTTTAACTAATATTTTCTTCAAATAATGCATGAGTTTAGCTAACCACTTGGCGTGATTTCAAAATTGACACTTTCAAACTGGATTTTTTTTTAAGGCTCGTTTAAGTCTACGAAACTTGGAGGGTAGCATTTTGGCAAAACTCTACCGCAAAATAATTCTTGTCGATAAGGGTGGTTGGTAAACTGCATTCCAACCGATTACTGGATGAATTAATTAATTTTCGTTACGTTTTAACATTTTGTTTTATGTATTTCACTTGGTGTGTCTGTCTGGTGTTTATAGTCGACGTCATCAATTTTTATCAATTCCACTCAACCTCCTATCAGGAATGAGCTCTTAGAAACTTTGGGAGAACGTTTTACTTGCCTAACAATGCAATACTTGGATAATATTTGAGCCCAGTTTACTAATATTTCAATAATTTTCTTTAGTAACACTTTGCCTAGCTCTAAAAAAGTTGTTTAAAAACGATTATGTTTTTATCTCAATTAATATGTCCCTTAGACAACCGTATAAACATGTACTTATTTACTACATTTTTTCTGGTTTTTCATAAAAAAAGTGACGTGTTTTAGGAAATGCAAAATAATGATTCTCAACAATACATTGTAGTTGAAGGGAAAAAAAATGGAAACAAGTATTTTCCTAGAATCTGATCAGAATTGATTTGTTAGATCAAATTTCGAAGGACAATTAAAGATACATTCAATGAAATCAATAATTGAAAGCGTTTGTGTAGAAAGGACTAAAAGTACAGTGTAGTTCTTAAAGGGTTATTGGTTATTTGAATTGAACATCGACATTACAAGGAAAAATTAAAATTTTTTCTAAAAAATCACTGATGAAATTTTTTTAAAGGTCATTCAGAAATAATTATAGATGGTAAAATTTAATAACTAGAATGGAATTTTAAGAATATATTCATTGTACTTAATTTTACAACTGATAATGTCTTAGCCAGTTTAAGACTAATTCTGGTCCAACTCTAGATATTGTTATCATGTGTAGACTGTTTTATCAAAGCGGCTTACTTTTTCGAAAGGACATTTGCTATAATTTTTGTTTTGAATATATAATTAACGCTTTAATATATATTATATTACCTTATATATATCAACTAAAATTCCATAAACAACGACATATTACATCAAGAAAATCTTATTTAGCATACATTACTTTAAAACGTTTACATCCCGTTCTAGATCTGTTGTTATCCACACTACTGTACTGTTTAAAATATCTTAGTTACCTCTAATTCCCAGTCGAGTAGAAAATGTTCGTCATGAATTATTATTACGATAAATTCGAACAAAGTAAAGAACAAAATCTCAGGCTGTTGAATATCTTCTTTTTTGATTGAGTAGAAGTTGCTACTAATTTTAAAACTGACTAATCAGAGAAGATTTGAAAAGTAGTTTTAGGTTAGGTTGAAAAAGAAATACGTTAGCATTAGAATACGAACCTATCATACCATATGTCACTGCATAACTGAATACTAGAGTAAAAGCAAAGTGGAATAAAAGATTCATAAGATGGAATGGTCCATACATATTTGATAAACAACGCTTTGTGAAGTAATTGTTTGTATGTCATACACACAGACTGATTAAGGTCAATAGATTTTCACATTTTTGAGCTATTTTGCATTGCACTTGAAACAGATCAACTTTCTTACTCGACATTACTATATTTTTTATTTTGCATTACGCATATTACTATAATTCTCATTTGAAGCCTCATATTCTTGATAAATGTAATGCAGGATAGTGTGCATTTTTTTCAGGAAATGGTAATTATTATTCATCATTCGATTTCATCTTGGGTCAATGGGTCAAATATGTCTTGTTTATTCATAAATACTGGTACCTATATGCACACAACAAACATATATAATGTTATTTGCACAATTATGACCTTAAGTTCTATTAAAACAAATATTAAGATTGAAAATAAAAATGAAAAATTAGTTAAACAAAGGCTCATGAATATTACAGAATCAGTGAAAAATGCAGCAACAATTATCAAAGAAACATGCAACTTTTAAATGAGTATTGTAGAATTTAAAATTTACAAAATTATTATAATGAAAAGCACTAAGAGTTTACTGAACTGCTTCCAATTTTATGCAAGATAAATAAACAATTAATTAAAAGCATACAACTTAGATTTAAACTAAACTACTCAAAATATAACTAGCTAAAAAAAAGAAAAGTAATGGAAAATTAAAAATAACAAAATAACTAAACTATGTCGTATGTTTGGAAAGGGAGATATAAGTGTTTAAACGAGCTTACGAAGTGAATGTTTGTCAGACTTCTATATTGGTAACAATTGAGGTATAAACTTAAGAATAATCAAAATTTCTAAAACGAATGAGGTTTCAAATAAGAATAAAAACCAACGATAAAAGGTGAAACAAAAGTTTAAAAGCTCACTTAACGTAAGAAACAGGCTTAGATTAATATAAAATGACCACACGCTATATGGCTGATTAACAAAATCTGAAATAAATTACTTTTTATCTCTTGCAACATTCTTGCTCTAATCTCCTCCATCGTATCTGTGTGTTCTATACAAATCAATCAAGTGAGTGGCTGGTTGGATGCACAAAAGGCTATGGGTTCATTAAAACTCTTCCTTTTCCCAAATTTTTTGTTTAATTATTTAAAACCTAAAACTAGCAATATTTTAAATTCCATCCTATTCTATGACTTAAATGTCATTACTTAAAAGAACTTGTCAAAAATGGACTACAGATAATTTGTGCAATGGAAACTGTTCTAAAATGTCTAACTCCCTCTGTTAGCCAAAATTGTATATTGTTTTTTTCCTTTGCCTAAGCACTCAAACAATATAAAAATTTCATAAACTATGCACATGAATAAATATCGAGGATAAAACCAATTTTTTTTTAAAACAACGTTTTTATATTGTGCGCAAAGTTTATTAGAAAAATTAATTGAATATTAGATTAACAACTGGCACCAAATATCATAATTCTGTATTAGACGAAGTAAACTGTTCCCTGAAAATTACAGAGCTCTAGCTCTGATGTGAGAGTTGGTTAATTTAACGATAGAAAATTTGATGACTCAAATACACTACAGACAGACACACTAGCCACACAAGTGAATACATAAAACGTTAAAAGTAAATTACAAAATTGACGTAATTCATCCGGTAAATTAAATGGTTGGAATACAGTTTAACCCAATCACTTTTCGCCGACAAGAATTATTTTGGCAGTATTTGCCAATTGGGTACCCTGGTCTGTTTTGGACTTAACGTCCAGTCCAAACAAAAAATCGCCAAATTTGCAACAATTTTGAAATCAGCGCCGGGTTGGGATAAAACTGCATTATGATGAAAAATATCTAGCTAAAACTCTGTCGCAAATGTCAAATATCGCATTGTTAGGCGAGTGAGAACATTCCCAAGTTGCTAGAGTTCACAGCTTGATGGGAAGTGTTAAAATTAACGATCGAAATTTGATGACACACACACCTCCACA
>BMAW01095956.1:0-14869 GCA_019974015.1 Nephila pilipes
ATATATATATATATATATATATATATATATATATATATATATATATGGCTGAATTGAAATATTTAGTTCAATTATTGTAATAACATAGATTTTGAAATAGTGTATAATTGTATAATAGATATAGATTTTGAAAAAAAAATATTTAAATAAAATAGTCACTTTATCAAAATTTGAAAAATAAATTCTTTATTAAAAGTAAATGCAATTACATATTATATCAAAATGTAGATACGCTTCCTTACATACAAGCAATATATATTTCTTATTAGCCCGAATGTGAAGCGACGAATTTTTCATAAAGATAGAAAAAAAAATGTTGAATCTAATGCGATCTATTCATTTTACATAAAAGATTTCAAAGAAAATATAATTTAGTCAGAAAGGTATTTATTTAAAATAATAACACATATTATATTCATGGCTATAGAATTAAGTAACGTGAAAGGCTTTATTAAAAGAAACGTTGTTACATTTCATTATTTAGACCTCGAAAGTATCATGTTATATTCGAGTTAACACGTTATATATATATATATATATATATATATATATATATATATATATATATTAGCGTAATGCAAAAAATATGAATAGAAATTATATGTATGTAAATGTATTTGGTTAAATAAGTCCATTCATTTATTTATCTAATAGGTAGTTATAAATCATTTGCTTAATAATTCTAAAATTAAAAAACAAACCTGTACATTATTTCTTCAGCAGACACAAAACCAACAGATTTAATGTAATCAGGTTCAACATATTTTCTATATCAATTTGCATTCAACAAAATCTATATAAATGAGCAGATTTAGGATTGAGACAACATATGACAATAAATTGAAGAAGGACATTTTGGTTTCATACAGTATTTTTGAGTAAGCATATCTTAAAATTTCCGATCTTTCCGGCTGTCAAGAATTGTTCTACCTATATTACCAAATATGTCTTTTAAATTTTATTATTTGGTTAGAGCGTGAAAAGTTAATCACAATCGGAACCCTTAAAAACGGAAGCTTGATGAATGAATTGTTTGCACATTTTTAAAAATACTGACATTAAAAGTTGCTTTTTTTTAAAATGATGTTAGCATTAATGGTTTGAAAATAAAATTACTTCCCAGCTTGATTTCAAAAAAATACTGTCCCTTTTTATGTTTCTTTCATATTTTATTTTACACATCTGGACGTCCAAAATGAAAATGCCATGAAAGAAGCATCCAAGCCAAATGAATTTTTTACTTAGCGTATACCAAGCCATCAACAAGTACTATCAAAAAGGGGAGAACATCTGTTCAATTCAAAAGGTTCTGTTTCAATTGAAACGTATTCGACGAGTTAGAAATAAATTAGATTTATTTATCCTTTTTGATACCGAGGACCGCGTGTGTTTAAATAACAGGTTTCCCTCAACCTATCGGTGTTTCTGAAAAAGTCATAATTTAAGAAAAGACATATTGTATTACTTTATTCTTGGGTTATACTTTGTACCATACACAACCTATCACTTGGTATTGAATATGACGGTTGATTATACGGAAGATATCACGTGTGAAATCACTTCCGGAGTAGCTCACAATTTAACTTCATTTCACTTCTATAGGTCCCAATGAGGATGTTTATCGCCGTTGATTAATGAAAGCGAATGGAGGTACCTCCCGAAACAAGCATTTTACGAACTTAACAATTCCGTTGATTCGATCGTTATATAAACAGCAATTACCCTCATTGCAGTAGCTACCTTGATTAAGAGTGTACATGCTTTAATTCCTCCTAATTGGATCTATTTGGTGACTTCTCTACCCAAAATGTTTTTATGCTACCTCCCATGAGCTCACACAAAAGTCCATTTCAGGCTATTGCGTCGGTGTTCAATGTCCTAAAATTTGTGAACGAGGATAAATTTAAAAAAGAAAGTTTTGAAGGTTTCGCTTCCCGTATTCAATATATTTCCTAAGTATTCTGAAATGAGCGTGGAATTGCTTTACCTGAATTGGGAAAACTAAATGGAATTTTCTTGTAGGAACAAAATTGGTCTTTAGAGTAAAGTGTGCTTTCCTATCAAATCTATTGATTACAATGCTTTCTCTGAAAATATTTGAAAGGAATATGACTTGGATTGACAGTTCAATTGTCTACATCTGCGAAAGTGAGCTAACGTTTAAAAATATTTAAAAGAAATTAACGAGATAAAATTCAAGTAGTTATTTTAATATTTAATAAGTTTTTTAAAGAGGATAATATTTATTTATTTCTGCAAATTTGAGAAAATAAAAAAAAGTTCATTCCGAATATATATTACACTAAGAATACTTTTAGTTCCAAAATAAGCTATAAGCTGTTATAATTTTTTTTCATTCAATTCAGTGTTTTCACGAGTATTTTTAAGTTCGTATTTATTTAAAAGCAATTAAATAGTACAAATAGTTATCTTTTTACGCGAGCTCTTTGATTTCTCATAATCACTTAGAATTTTGAGAAAATCTCATTTCCTTTATCATATAGTTCTCGTATTTGCGAATGGCAATTAACGTTCTAACGTTTCTTCTTCTTTTCAATCTCGAGAATTCCAGGAAATATAACTACAATACATATAAAAATGTTTTTGTATTAAACCTGAACCCTACGCTGGCAATTAAATCAAGACTACTATTATGATATTTGAAAGGAAAAATATAAAATAAAATACATACAAGTGAAAGTTTAATAATGTTACGAATAAATTATAAGTTTTTTCTCCCTCTCATAAGACGACCACCTTTATTTATACCGAATTTTATATTAAATGTTTTTACTAAAGAAATATATTATTATTATGTGTTAAATTTTCAATTTTTTGAAATTTATTTTTTACGGTATTATGAAAATAATTTTCTACTTGCCTTTGCAAATAAAAAAATATTTCTTTGTTAGGAATAATTAAAATTCTAACAATGAATGCAAGGAATACTAAGAAAATAAATTAACCAATCTGTAAATTCAATCTAATTTATTGAGTTTTTTTTCTTTTCTACAGTTATAAAGTACACTGAAAAACTGTGAAGAATAATGAAAATAAAAATTTGGCTCCAGAAATAACTTAAAATTAACAATTTGTTTTTAGATTTTGTAAGCAAAAGCATAATCAGAATTTAAAAAAAAAATAATTTGTTCATATTTCAGTTATCTAAAATAATTATCTGTGCATGCGATAAAACACCATTTTTTCAAACCAATATAACTGACGAATGAAACAAAGCAGAAATCTATAACTTTTTCTTTTTCATATGTATATAAATTATTTCGCAAATTTTTATAAAACTTTTAAAAATCTTCAAAAGATGTAACAATTTTAACATTGAAACTCTTTTAAAATTCCGAAAATCAATATTTTTCAGTCAGCTGGTTTCTCAAACACAACATCCATCAAAACTTGCAAAAGTAATGTTGTATTGTAGCAAAATGTTCAGCTTTGAAGTTATACATAATTATTTTAAAACATTATAGTAAATTTTTTTAACAGAATTATCAAGGAAATTAAAGAACGTTAAGAAAAATGTAATTAAAATTCATATAAATTTCTTTTTATTAACATTTATATGAATATTGTTAAAAAGTCATAACGAAACCCATTTTCAGAATGTGTATGAAATTTCAGACTAATATGATAAATATTTCTGAGATATCCAGTGTGCATGCTAACGGTTTTTGTTTTGAGAAAAGTAAAGTTAAAGTTGAAAAATATATTAGAAAAAGGAGTTAAGAGTGGTTCAGTTTATTCTCGCTACTTCTGAAATTTTGGTAGGGTTCCGATTTACGAAGGCTGTTTTTTAAACTAAAAGGACCACAAAAAAAGAGAACAGAATAAAATGAATTTGTGCAAAAGCTATGTTTAAACACTGTTACTCGTACTTTTCAAACTAATCACTGCGAAGATTCAAAATGTTCAAAACAGGAATTTTCGAAAAACAAACAGATCTTATGCTAATGAACAGAGAATTCACTAGAAGAATTCCTGCATTATAGGAATATAAAAAGAAATTCACACGTACAGCCCCAATAAACAGTAAAACATGATTCCCTTAACCCAAACGAAACATTTCATAAATATCGCCCTTTTTAAAACTAGCTTATATTTATAATATGTTATTTAATAATTGAAATCATGATTCGAATTGATTCAATTGCTCTGAAATATTTTTCAGCAATAAATTAAAACGATTATTGAAGATTTGTTGAAATACAAAACACATAAGAATAGCCATTCTTATAAAAGCAAAGGAGCACTTGATAAATTATTATTAAAGAGAAAGTAAGAATCTCATAATCTTTAAGCTGATTTCAATTTCTAAATTACTCGTCGAATTCGATAACACTATGCTGTCTCCCATTCCCAAACTCAAATTTACCTGATTTTGTTTCCATAATTGGAGACAATAAAACACTGTGCATTGGATAAATGTTTCCTTCGAATTCTTGTAGAAATATCCTGGTCATACCTTGCGTGAAAACCTTCGGATCAAATTTTCTATCAGCAAGTATTACCTTTTGAAAATCTTCCTAAATCTGGGGTAAATTTTCTCGAACCATCGTAGAAAGTTAGAGAAAAATCATTTTTTAAATTTAAAGTCTCATCTACGTATATCTCTAAATAATAAACAAAATCTTTTGCTTCTTTTTAGACGTTTGAGGAACATGGAGAGGTAGAAATAGAAAATGTCTTCTAAACAATTAGGGAAGAACACAACTAAATAAAATATTATCTTTGAAAAGCAAACACATCTGTTTATAGAATTTCTATAGTAGAATAAATTTGAAAAAATACCAACGTACGATAACCTTTAGCTTCCTTGGAAAATAACTTATTCTTTCAATTTTTCATTAATGTATCTACAGACTAAATAATTTTTTAAAATTAAGTCTTGTCAACGTCGAGATAATTTATTCAATACTTGTACATTTAACTAACAGCATTGTAAGTAGCATTAAAATTACTTTAATAGAACTTGTTCTGGATGCTGTGGATCACTAATATGCAATGCATTGAACTTATTTCATATAAACAAAAGCCATAAATGTAAAAAAAAAAAATCAAAACTTTTATGTTTATTCATGGTTTGTAATTGTATTGTTAGTCGAATCACTAGCATGAAAGTTTTGAAAGTATAAGTATATACCTTTAAAAAGATCAAAAATGCGTCATGAATTCATTTGCCATAAATTTAACAAGACGTAAAGAATTGTTAAGAGATAAGTGAAAGATGCGAAAGTCTTAAAAAGTACTGTAAAAGGAGTTGAGAGAGAGAGAGACGGGCACACAATGTTCAGGATGATCAACTTCCCTTCCTGGAGAGCTGAGAAGATCACAACATTTGAATGCCACCCATAGATGAAACTTGTTATGTGAAAACGCACAGAAGTCTGAGGTGAAAGAAGCAAGCATTGACTGAAACGATCTCGTCATTTAAAGTAAGAAACGTGATCAACATTTTGCGTCTAAAGAAAACTTCTTGTTTTAAAATAATCCCTTTTTGGTTGAAATGTAAAGAAAGCGTGTCATATTATGAAATAATATGTGGTTTTATTTGGGCTCGAATCCACAATACGACGAAAACAATAAGGATCGCTAGTCCGCGACCATGACCTCTAGGCATCCGCGGCCACTGACACACATGGAACTGCAAAACATGTGCAAGAAAAAACAGTTCGAATGGCCACTGCCAATGACAATATGATCCTTTCTGATGCATATACTTTGTACCAAATGACTTTCATCATTTTGGGCCGTGAAAGAAGCACCTGAGACTTGGGCGTTTCAGAACCAATAAGAAAGATCTATAAGCTTTCTTTATGTGGCTTCATCACCTTCGAACTCCTCGTGCAAAGATTGAACGAATTATTCAACGAGCATAGTGAATATGTGGGAAAATAAAATGTACCTAGTCCTTAAAACGCTGAGTATCTCTTTGAATTCTTGATTAAAGAATTTCTCTCTGAAGTCTTGCTACCTAATTGTTTCAAGTGACTTCGCAATAAGTTCAAGAAATAAAATAAGTATGCATTAATTAACGTAACTTTTCTCTAATATTTCTTATTTTTAATACTTAAATTTAATGAAATATAAAAACGCAGAATTTGTGTTTAAAAATATTTATAATTTTATAAATTTCAAAGAACAGGAAATTGTGTATAAATTTACTGAAATATAACTTATATTACAAAATCTTAGTTAAAACATTTATAAACTATTAATTAATAATTACAAAATAATTAAAACAAAACTACTGAAAACACAGAAATTAAAAAGATAAAAAAAAGAATTGTTGAGACACAAAAATAAATACAATGTAAACTGTCTAATACTTTGGAGTAGGAAAGAGTTTTTAAACCAGTTTTATCGGTCCATTTTCAGAATTGCAGTAATTACTTTAACAATGAAGGTCTGCACAAGAATTATCAAATTACAAAAGTGAGCAAAGTAAACCACCACAAACTTTACAAAATTCCAAACTTATTAATGTACAATTAAAAACTATTTTTGAAAGCTAAGAAATAATAATTTTTACATTGTACAGAACTATCGTGCTCCTTCTAATCCAATATGGAGCTAGAACCATTGAATAATCTAAAATATATTGATTGATTATTGATTAAATGTACATACTATATATATATATATATATATATATATATATATATATATATGTGTGTGTGTGTGTGTGTGTGTCTTGAACGTTCGTGAAAATACAAAATAACTTTTCTTATTATATGAATATATATCAATGAGAATTATTCCTGATTTTAGTTTATTAACTTTTGTCTTCTTTCTGATACCGCTGGTTGGTTTTATTAATGTCGCACTAGAAGCAACACGAAGTCTATTGGCGACGAATCCCATAAATATGAACCGTGGTCAAGTGACGAGAACGATACGTGAGCTGCCTCTCTTCTAACTTCCACACCTCTCTTAACACTCCATTCTCTTAACACTTAAGTTAAGAGAATTTTGCTGTTTTGACTTAAATCGTTTTAAAAGGAATGATTAACACTTTAATGCGAAAATTTGAAATATGTGCTGTGATTATTTAAATTTTGAATAATTAATTGTTTGCTCTTACAAATCTTTTATTTGTACCTATTTCAAATTATAAAGAAGATACAAATAATTTTCAGAATATTTATTTAAAAGAAATCGATTCCTTGTGTAATTAGCAAAACATTTTATTATTTTATTCGAATTTTTTATTTGGTACTAAGAGTTTCATTTTACAATTTTTAATATACTTTAATGTTATTATGAAACATTTTGATGAAGAGAAATTAGTTTTGTTGGAAATTAATTATAATTCGTTGGCAGCGAATTATGTCAGACTTGATAAACATTATTATAAATTTCAACGTTTAAGAAATAGAACTTAAAGAGTAAAAATAATTTAACTTGTATTTCATCGAAGAAGTGATATATAATTCTAATGCTTGATTACATTCCTGGTATTTGTTTACAATAGTCCCGAAAAACTCTTTAGGAAATGTCAAATTTTTTACTATGGAAAGAATGAACCGGAATAGCAATCGGTATTCAATAATGAAAATGAATTGAGGATATTTGAAGTATCACCCGAAAGAAGTAATCTTTGACCGAAAAGTTCCACTCAGTAGATAAGCCTATATGTATCATTGACCCCAGGTAAAACTGCTTTGAGTAAGAGAGTATTGATCTTAATTCTTTGTTATAGGATCTGTTTGATGATTGTCAGAAATAACTTTTTATTTTTGAAAATAAAAAGTTATTTCTTTGAACTTTTTTTTTGAAACTTTTTATTTCTAATTTGCAATCTGTAACCATTTTAAGATGTTTTATATGATTTCAAAAGAATAAGAAAATAAAATTTATTCTCACATTGAAGATTATTAAAAATTCCTGAACATGAAGATTATTGCTTCGGAACTTCAAACAATTAACGGGCTAAATATATAATATTCAGGATTACTCAAGACTAAACCGTGAGTGGTAGCGAAGAAGATAACTCTGTTGACGCCAAGGATACGAGCAATTGCGTAATGCATATCGATTCAACTTAACGCATATCTCTCATATATAGGCAGTTAGAACGCAAGGATGCAAGATGAAATTATTCAATGATTTTAATAAAGTTAGGCGAAAATTACACCACTCTTCGTGAAAAAAACCCTCTGAGAGGGATGATGGCAGAGACAAAATGAATAGAAGAGAAAATTCTAAATCTGAATGGTGAGCTTACTTCTTTGCAACCTTGCCTACTAATCAAATCTTTGCAAATTTTAAAAGTTCAGATTAACAATAAAAATTTAAAAAAGCATACAATCTGCCAAGCCTGTAAACAGCTCAGCACTTACTACTAGCTCCATCACAGAGGGATTTAAATTTTCAACAAATTCAATTAAAAAATCAAAAGTTGCTCCAATGAAACCTATTAATATTTATATTAAAAATTGTTTTGACCTACTAACTAACATAAACTCCAGCGATACTAAGAAATATTTCCCTCTTCACACCCTGCGATTTAATCTAACTAATCTAACTGCAACCTCATTTTATAAGAGATTCAGAGAAACAATCCCAAATTATCAGCTAAATTAGCAAGTGATTTCCTCAAAATTCTACCGGAAACAAAACTGGAGTACAAACAAACAGCAGATTTCTTAATACAGAAAAACGAAGAATGCTTCTTTCCCCACCCATCCAGCTCTCGACCAATTAAAGCAGTCAGAAAAGGCTTACCAATTTCCACAAATGTAAAATACAGCTCCGAGGAACAAAAATTAAAAAGATATTTAATCGAAAAAATTACCCATTTTACTCAAAGTAGAAACAAGCAATCATTCCCAATATTTTTGGTGGAAGTCAAGAAGTCAAATGATGTACTTAACAATTTACCTATTCAAAAGTCTCCTCTACATGTTAATTATAGTAGTATCTTTCAAAAGAAGGACAAAATTCACGTTGTAATTTAACTGCATTTTATTTAATCATTCCTCATTCAACTGCTGTCTCCAGACAATATGCCTGAAGTTCGGTAGTTAGTTTTCATTACACGAGAGATTACGAGATTAAAATTAAAATAGAAAATCTAGTCTGCACCAACTGTGGAGACTAATATTGCTTTCTGGAAAGGATGTCTCAGATTTCGAAAGTCAAAGCCAAAGGAAAAAAAAAAAAAAACAAGAAACAGAAGCAAGAAATAGCCAAAATCAATACAAACCAGCCACCAAAGAACTTTACTATGTAAATGCAATTAAATGACCTTAACACATGAAGCTCCTTACATAGAGATCTTAAACAGTAATCGAAAGTGGTTATTAGTCTGAAAATTTCCAAACTAACCGTTTAAAAAATTTAAATCATCAAAATAATCATCACGACAAATTTACCATATTCGAAAAAAGCAGAAACTTTTGCATTTTTATAAATATTATTATTTGGAAATTAATTATGAAAAAAATTAAAATTAATTAAAATTGAATAATTTTTATCAGGTCATGTGTCCCTCTTCCAGTTCGGGATAAGGAATTTTAAATTTTGAGCTCAGACTGACCTCTTTTTAAATATATTTTTCTTATTTCTTTTAACAATCTTTAAACCATTAAATTTGCTAACCCTCAAAACAAAACTTGACTTAATTCCATCAGAATCTTTCAATAAACTGTTCGATCAATGAAAATATAGCTCTAACTCTCTCATTCCCCCACTGACCCTTCCAGTTGCCAGTGGAACAAACTGCTATTTCTGATTCCACTCATTGAATGAAATCCTATTAAAGCCTTCAAACTACCCTTATTTTTCAACAGGAACTTTTACATTTTAAAATGTTCTTAATACCTTTTTTTATATAAAATACAAAGCATTTTGGTGTGTTAATATTTCTTAATAAAAACTATTATGGACAAGGTTGAAGTCGAAGTACAGCTATATATATATATATATATATATATATATATATATATAACACATCAATCAATAACTCCCGAGACTAACCCAGAGATGGCGCTCGTAGTAAACCAGTAACCAGGTCTTTCTAGAGTACTAACCTTTGCTTGAAACGTGTCAAAATGTTAAGTCGATCGGACCAGAAACAGCTGAGTTATCGAGGTTGGAGTAAAGTCGTTTTCTAGTTTGTTTAAAAAATGGAAAAAAACGAGTTTCGTGTTCTGATAAAACATTGTTTTTTAATGGGTAAAAACACCATGCAAGCGAAACAATGGATTGAAAAATGTTACCCGGACTCTTGTCCATCAAAAGCAACGATTTGTCGGTGGTTTGCCGAGTTTAAACGTGGTCGTACCGACACAAATGACGAGACCTGTGGAAGCCGTTAACACCGGAAAACGTGGAGTGGCGACAAAAATTATAATGAAAGATCTGTAAAGTGAAGGAGATTGCTGAGATGACACAGATATCATATGGAAGTGTATTTACTGAAAAAGGTTGTTTGAAGTGAAGTGAAAAAGGTTTTTTCCAAGTGGGTGTCGCGATTGCTTTCGATGGAACAAAAACAGCAACGAGTCGATGATTCAGAACGCTATTTACTCGCAACAAAAAAGATTTCTTGCGAAAAAAAGAAAAAAAAATTGGGGAAAAAAAAAAAAAAAAAATTTTTGGAAAAGCATTGGAACGATTGTATCACCCTAAAAGGTGATTTACAAAAGGTGTTATGTTGATGAATAAAAAAAAATTTTGCAAAAAAAAATGTTGTTTTCAATGTTAGTCTCGGGAGTTATTGATTGATGTGTTATATAAAGTTATGTAATTCATGATAAACTTATGGTCAAATATTTCTCCACGTTTTTCAGACAAAGAGAGGTAGTGACATGACCGTTAGACGTCAACACGAATCTACTGCATAGAAAAGTTTTGATTTCTAGTCATACCTGCTTTCATCAGGAAGGGAAATTTTTAAAAATGTAGTTTTACAAGGATTCGGTTTTCTAAGAAAATTATATATAGGAATGAAAAAAGTTAAGAAAAAAAAAATAAATGATTTTGTCTATGGTCTCATGTACTATCTTAATTTATTAATTGTCTTAATTTATTTAACTTAATTCATGTATTATCTTAGTTAAATCTTTTAGAGTGTACATCGGTATAGAGTTCGATGTCTAACTTTGTCTCTAGACCTTTAATTTATTTATTCCTGATATGTTTTTCTTAAGGGCATTTTTATTTTAAACTACCTTGGTAATGACGTGTTCAAAATTTAAACCAAAAATTTCAGTGGCCTTTTTGGCGAAGAAATCGACGAACTCTGGACTTGAAATGAGAATATTGATTTTTCTTTTTCATTTGGAGTTACGTTGTATTAAAGTTTTGCGTTTAGATTGTTCATCAATCTTGAATTCTGTAAATAATCGTTGTTTCGCGAAATTTGATGTGTTTTATCTCGACTTCCTTTTGGGGTGATAAGCAGAATTTCTTGGTTGCTTTTCTACAGAAGGGAATTTCTAAGTAATATATTTTCGTTCATTTTGTTTGACATAGTTTATTGGTTGAAATTTACCTCAAAAGTTATATTTATTCTAAATTTTCAAAAATCAAGTAAATCATATATTAAATGATTATTAAAATAAACTGTAGCATCTTGTGAAGAACCTATTTGCATACATTGGTTTATAAGCAAAATATATGAGTACATTTAACTGAAAAATTGTTCATCTAATCGTTTAATACTGAATAATTCCATATTCCTCTATACACTTACGTAGAGGTTGTAAACAAATGATTGTTGATAGTTTTCGAACGTGTACGTAATTGAAGTTCATTTTTAAAAACTCGATTACGTGAATCATAACAGTTGTTTTTCAAAGCAATAAGAAATTAAAAGCACATTGTATCAGAACATTGTAAAGAATATTTTTTGACGACTGATGGTTTTCTCCGAAATATGGGAGGATGTTATTCTACTCCGTGCCCCATGGAGTAGGGAGAGAATAGTTTGTTGGTCTTCATTGCCGCTGCTGTTCCTAATCCTATACCAGTGAATCCGATAGAAATTTGATCGGCCTTAACCAACTAGGCTGAAAAGACGCCTCGTCTGGCTAGTTAAGTAAGACGTTATAACTTCTGGCGTTGTTGTAGAAGAGAGTCACATGGATATGATAAATTTGTCTTGGGAAAAAAAATGTATTGTTCATTTTTCAAACCGTGCCTTAAAAACTGAAGGATTTTAATCTTTGCATGTAAAAGTATTCAATTGAAGTATATTCAGTTTGTTCAAAGGAAAATAAGGATTACGTATAACTGAAAGTCCAATTAAACCTTAATAACTTTTTTTTACTGTTACTTCTATTGAAAATACAACTTCCCAGTTGAACTCACAAAAAAGTCATATACATGTTCAGTTTCTTCTGCGCACAAAATTATCTTATAGAATGCATTTTCAAAAGAGTTATTTTCATTCTCTTAGAGAAAATATTAAAATTATATATACACACACTCTTTTGAAATTCTTATTTCCATTACTAATTCTAATCTCTCTTAACTTCGGTTAAACTCAAGCCTATATCACGTGACATATGGGAGGCACTTAAAGTACTAAAAATAATGAGTTGCGTACCTTAAGTGTGAGTTCATAAATCACTTAAATTACTAATATTTGAAGATGTCGGAATTTACGTAATGAGATACCTAAATGCAAACCGTTCCGTCATATTTCCTCCATGTGTGTAGTCAATACATAATAAATATATTCATGAGAGTCAACGGATTCTACATGGTACTTTAATTTTAAGTTTTTATACTTATATTTTTCAAAAATATTTATATCGTTTTTATCATAATTAATTTAGAGATATTTTATTTTCTTGAAAGAGTCGCATTAGAATTGATTAAATGACCCCGTTCTTAAATTTGATTCTAGTGAAAGCTTTTTAAATAACAGAACTGAGGTTTAAGCTCCTTAAAAGTAGTTGATGAGAATTTTTTTTTTTTTTTGAGAAAGTGTTGCTGACTGAGATGAAGGTTTCCTCAAAGCTCAAAATGTGCTGATGATTAGTTTTGTTGTGATAGTAATCTTAATAGAAGCATTAAAATTTCGTTCCATTTAAAAACTTAATGAATATTTACAAGTTATATTCGAATAAATTTCTTATTATCTTAGGAATCTGAAAACTTTAAAGATGTGCTTTGTAATGTGTCTTAAAGATATGATATCACGCTAAAATATTTCTAAAACATCATTCATTTTTTTTACCATTAGCTTGACTTAACGATTATGTTTAGGGTACCTTCCCCCAATATAAGGAATTCTTATATCAAAATAAGAATAAACAAGAGAGTCAAAAGTGTTTATTCTTCTTTATAGCATTTTTCAGTAAAAACTATACTTTTTCAGGCTCCCAGTTTGCTTCTGTAGAATTGCTCTTGCCTAGTGTTTATGTTCACGAGATTTTTTTTTCCCGCGTTCAAACATAAATGAAGACTCTAGCAGTGATTGCATCAAAAATCTTCTTTTGGAATAATAGAAGATGCAGTTTTCTCTATTTATATTGAAGCAGTTCACTCTTAATTGCTATTTATACTGAAAATCAACTAGTGGCCTCGTGTGGGAATATAGAAAGTGATATACCACTTAAATTATTGTCTATGAATCAGACTATGATCAGAAGGGATCAGAATGACGAAGACTTTTTAAAAAGTACTAAACTGGTTCGTTATTTCGTGTATTCAATGCATTTTCAGAAATATTATATTTATGCATAAAACTAGCGTAAAAAATTATTGGGAACCATCAAATACTATTCTTTATCTTGGAAGAAAATATTTTATGTATATTTAAATCAATAAATTTTTCTTAAATATTGTAAATAAATTGAGGTAGATGCTAAATTTGGAAGATGCTACTTTTTGTTTTTAAATGGTAATATTAGATTCAATACAGAATAAAGATGAATGAAAGAAACAATTAAAATTACTTAAATTATTAAAGTTAATTTAAAGAAATTACTTAAATGATTTTCTTTCATATTAATTTTGTAATGAAATACAGACATCGGTTTAGAAAAAATCAACTGTACAAAATTAATCAATTTTTTCACAGATACCCACTAAACTTACAAGCCCACCTGTGTTATCTTTTATCTAATATCTATAATGTCAAAAATATATTCTACGTGATATCTTAAACAACCTGCATAAGTATTTGTATTCATTTCTGCCCAGTTCCGACTTGGTAGCATTTCCTTGTGTAAAATGTGCGCGTGCGTCAATATCAACGAAAACAAGTTAAACAACGAACTAGCATCAAATTTTGTTTTACATTAGGAAATTGTGCTGCAAATGCATGCTTGAATCTTTTGCCGAAAGTTAGAAGTCGTTCCCGAGTATTTGAGTGGTTTTCGAGGTCTAAAGCTGGAAGAGAGACTCCACCAAAGATGATAAGAGATCGAGTTGTGCATAATTGAGTCGAAATTATGAGAATGGTAAGCTTGTACAACAGAATTACATCACAAGAGAATAGAATCAGGACCTTCTAATTACGTTGATGTTCTGCTGTGGCGTTTGAATCGTATTTGGCGCGTGTGGCCCAGTTTGTTGAAAAATGGAATTTGATGTCTCTTGCACAACAACACACCGTCTCACAAATCCATCTTTGTGCGGTTTATTTTGGTGAGAAATCTGGTTGTGTTATTCAACCACTTCTTGTACTTACCAGTTCTGTCTTCAGTCTAATTTTCTATGAAATTGGAGGCGAAGATACATAACCATGAAATGATAAAGGAAACGGAAGCGCCGATGGCATCGAAACACAAACATTGGAGTGTAGACGTTTACGAACTTGTAAATCCATTTCTAAAGTTGTTCTGAATTTAAGGGAAATATGTACAAGCTTCATATGAAACATAAGTATATCCACTGG
>BMAW01095958.1:0-33684 GCA_019974015.1 Nephila pilipes
TACTTAAAATTTTACTATTGTAGAGCTATCCTCTTCTGTCAACCGAACTCAGGTCCTTTATTCTTTGTTTCTTTTTCTTCAGCTGCGTAACTGCCAGGTGTCCCGAACCTTGTTAACAGTTGGAACGGAGACTCAGTCCTCGTGAAGTACTGCTAGACACTCTGGTCCTAAACGAGCCTTTCGCTTTGAAAGGGGGACTCCTCTCCTCTGTGAAAGTTCGATATCTCCCTTTCTTTTGATCTTTCTATGTGAAAGTCCTCATAGCTGAACTTTTCTAAATCATGTTTGTCCCAAACATGTTGCTCTCGGGACCCCTCACGGGATGAAATCGTTGCAGGTTCCTTATTGTTTTCTTCCTTATTTTAAACCTCTCCTCTCATTTTAAATTCAGGTCTTTTTCCTGTGGAGGTCACAACCAAACCTGGTTCTGTCCACCTAATTGTCTGTCGTAAGTGACTTTAGTTTTTCCCAACTGATCGGATTTTGGTATGTATCTGTCTTTGTAAGAACTCCTTCTGCGTTCCTTTCCATCAATGGGATATCTTTGTCTTGTATCATCCTTTAAGAACTTTCCCATTGGCTTTCTGAGCTCAGGTTAATTGTTGTCCTTCTCACACGTGATGCACTGACACTGACAATCGTTCTTTTTTTCCGTTCTCTTTATTTCCTTCGAGTCTTTGCTCATCTTCTTGTCATCGGTAGCATCGCCTGTGCTATAATCAGCTTTCTACACCATCACATTTTGTCCCTGGTATGTTTGCGTTAATCCTTTTCATTGTGTTCCTGATTAATGATAATTCTCTGTTTCCTTTATCCGGTTCATCCAAACCTTCCCTGTTGAGGACTGAAGTCGTCTTCACAACAAGCATCTTTTTCTTCACTGCATGGTCCGTAACCCTATAGCTCGAGAGTTTTTCATTCTCTCTGAATTCTGTAACTCGTCCCTTTCATTGCCAGATTCAAACCTTTCTCCTGGCTGAGGTGAAACGTTTTCATAGTACTCTGATTCTTCCTTTCTTGTTTTCACATTGGTTTTTAATTCTTAATTTCTAACTTATTTTCTAGTTCAAATTCCATCCCTATCTCTGTTTAACCTTTGTCTCTTCACCTCCTTTCTAACCTTGTTCTTTTCATTCATCATCTCCTTTTTCTTTTCAATCCCTTCACCATTATCTCATGACATCCTCTTGCGAAAGCTCTTTTAGAACTTATGTTAATAATTATATACATTTATTGCATTGTAGTCATCACGATAGGAATTCTCGTCTAATTCAAGCGCAAGCTCGATTAAATCACTTTTACGTCTCTTGAGAAGAAACATATTTAATTCTAGTTTCAATACTCTTCTAACTAAATCACTTCTTAGCACATTTTCTTTTTTCACAGTTCCGGTAGGTTAGAGTCCTACAACGTACTTTTTTTTTGTACAGTTCTCTCAGAGAAATGTCAGTCTGACCGTGGGCTTCAACACACATCCCGCTTCTGACTATTAAATACACACTAATAATTATCTACTACTAAAACTAGCTACTAATAATACTATTACTAATAACTATCTACTAAAACTAATCATCATCACCTCAGATTTCAGTTCACGGTTGTCCTTAGACAAAAAACACATCGGGTTGTATAACAACAACAATACTTATTACATTACTTGCTACCGCTCCTCTCGGAGATTCGGTCAGGTCCCGTCTGAGGGGATCGTGTGACATCACACTCTCTCCCTTTACAAAATGAACGCCCTCTAGAGGCAGGCTCTAAGTAGGGAAGTTAAATATATATATATATATATATATATATATATATATACTTTGCTTAAAAGTTTATTCAATTTTTTTTAATCTAGTACAATTAATAAATATGCAAATGCTATTATATATGCTTAATATATTCCTCAATTAGTCAATTGTTTTGTTCGATAGTAAAAAGAATTCTAGTGTCATATTGGAAGTGATTATTAAGATCACATTTTCCTCTGGTAGGCAAAAATTTTATAACTCTAGTTTAAGTTACATATTTTTTAAACAGAGCAATAATATGTATAGATTATTCTTAACTGCTTATTTTAATTTTTCTAACAAGAATTATGACTTGTTGTTGAAAATTTCTTTCATTTATTTGGCTGAATTATTAATTTTTTAATTGAGTTTTTTGTCATATTTAGTGTTTTAGCATTCCATTACAAAGTAATTGCAAAAGTTCGATGGTTGAGTGCGTAATATTGGTATTAGCACCTATTAATAAACCAAAGCCTGATGCAGCATTTTATCGCCATTTTTTTTTACCTTATGAATTTTATTTATTTTCTTTCTTTACATCTTGGCAGGTGTTGAAGGGGTTTTGTCTAATAAGACCTTTCATTGTAAGATTTGGAATACTTTTAAGCCATGGGTTTTATTTCAACTTATTAAAAACGTTAAATTTTCTTTAGCAACAATTAAGTATTTCGATTAATATTTAAATGTAATTTTAGTACTCTAGTATTTTTATTTTCTTATTTGTAATTTCCATCGCAAAACTGATGTACTTTTAACATTCCATTCATTGAATTTGAAATCTCAAAACTGCAGAATTAATGCGAATATTTTATCATTTATTGATGACAACAGGAAATCGTTAGTGAAATTCTATTTTCAAAATGAGCAATCTGCATCTAAAGACCACAATCTATGATGAAAAAAATTGTATATATAATCAACACACTAAACAATAAAAGCAAAAATGCACTATCTAATTTGTTATTATAGTCTCAAACTGAAGTCAAAGTAATATATATATATATATATATATATATATATATATATATATATATGTGTGTGTGAGTTTAGAACATTTTCGAAGATGGAATCTACTGACAGGATTACTTTAACGGACTTTATTTTAGCCCGCACTTTAAAGGAACGAAATCTATAATTTCGCTTAAACTCCTCAGAAAGCTTAATTTTAGGCTGACTCTGCATTTGAAAGATTTAGTGACTTCGGAATTTTATGATCAAAAATTGCAAGCCTTTTCTAGGACAAAGTAACTTTATTATTAACCTTCGTATAAGCTTTAAAAATGAATTAATTCATTATTCATCGCATGGAGCATTCCAGTAAATCTTATTTATAGTATATTCAAGAGAGTATAAACTACAAAGTATGATACTTGCTTTACGAGATCCTGAATTAGTTCTACATATCAAGATCGTTTCAAATTAAATAATTGCAAATAATGTTTAGAGAGTAAAATTTTATTGCAAATTTTGAAATAATACACACATTAAATTTAATATGACAAAATGATTTCGGTAGAAGACACTTTTTGTGAAAACATTTCTAAACTTAAGTAAATAAATTTTCTACTACAGAAAAAAGGGAATATACAGTAACGAATTTGAAAATGTCTTTGTTGATTTCATTTTAACATGTACTAATGTTTTTAAAGATTTATTTGGTTTATAAAAGTACTTCACCTTTGCTGGTGAGCCTATTCAACGTGAAATTTTCCATATCTTTATACTGAGTGACCATCATCTTCCTAATCTATATGACCGGCTCATCAAAATGAAAATTAATTAGTAAGGATTCTTCCAAACCAATTACTAACAAGAAAAGAAAAAACCTTCTTCAAATTCTCAAAATGCCTTTTTGTTTTCGTAAGCAAAACATTCTAAATTATGAAACCATTGTCAGTGTTGACAACAAAAGGAATAAAAAATTGTTCCATAAAAAAATAAATAAAGAGCAAATGACAAATTATTGAAGTAGTAAATAATATTATGTTCGGATATTAAAATAAAACAGACGATAAAATATTAAAGCAAATATATCTTAGTAATGTAAAGGCACCTTAAGCAAACTATATGTAATTATAATTACATAATGTGGATCTTTGAACCTAACTTCATGTATCCTTTATTTTATGCCCCATTTGTTTTCGCGATATTCTCAAAACACGCAACAACATGTTCGTAAGGTCTTACAAAAATTTTTTATCATATCAATTATTCGATAAAAATTTAAGTCATTGAATTAGCCAAGCTGTAATCATTTCCGTTATCTAAACGGTTGTTATGCAATTAATAAAACTCCGTTAATCTATAGCAAGTTATATATATTTATGTTTTAAAATATTTTTAAGAAACATCTTTTGAGCAAATTAATATACTAAAATAGTTATAGCAATATTGCTAGTATAAAGTAAACGATAAATAAAACTTAGTTCATTCTGTCGTAACAAAAATACGTAAAACTAAATTAGTTTTAATTAAAATTAAATAGGGCAGAAAAAAATTGTAGATTATTTTTATTTAATGACTATTAAGAACAAAGAACAAAATTACAGCAGATTTTCCGCAAGAATTAACATGGTATTTCCCCCATTAGCTTGAAAATTTTGAATGTGGTTAAAACCAGACAATTAGTTTAGAAAATATATTAAAAAATATATTACAAACGATTATTTAAAATAATCACTCAATATTACGTATTATTTATTCCATAAAATACATAATTGAATATATCACGAAATTTAGGCCATAAGTCTTAATTAAAAAGTTGTACAATGTGTGAATAAACCCAATTTCCTAGAAGAAATAATCCAGATAAAGAAAGGCTTTTTAGAACATTTTAATTTAGTATTCTCTGTGAACTCGAAATTAACTTGTGATGCAGAAAGCAATTTTTATTTGGCGTGTTTCGAAACTCATGGACGAAAATTGAAAGGGTGATAGAAAACATCTAAACAAGCAATTTTCTCCATACAATGCTTAGGTGGAGATCAAATGGTGGTCAGATGGTATAAGTGTAATATTTCTTACACATCATCATTTATACTATGGGTTTCAGGAGGCAGGGTGACGTACAGTAAACAGGAATAATCATGTTTCCTGAAATACTCGGTAAAAATGACGATGTGTAAGAAAAACCGCACTTTATGCTTTCCATTACAGCGCCGTCTATAGGTTCCCTGCTTGCTCTTCACTTATACATTGTGTGATGAAATTTGCTTGTTGAGATATATTTTTATCATCCCTACAATTTTTGTCCATGAGTTACGAAACATCCTATGCAATGAATTATTAATTTATGCGAAAGTGAAATTGCTTATTAACTTTCTTACAATTTCACATGACACATTTACATATTTTGCGCAAGAATTATCGGGATGGATGTCATAAAAAGTGATGCGGAACCTCTTCTCTAAATTTGATGTTCAAACAAAAGTAATAATTTTTAGATTAATTCATTATTAATTAAACTAGGTCCAATGAAATTATCGTATAATGGATAGAAAGGAAGTAGAATTAAGAATTAGAACAAAGACTCAAATGAAGACACTCTCATTTGGTGCAATCATAAGTTTATTTTAAAAAAAAATGTTAAAAATAACAAATACCTATCATTGAAGAAGGTGACAGTAGTGTTTTAGTCGTTGAAGCTTAATCTTCAACATGAATGTAAGTTTTAGTGTGAATGACTCGAGAGTGTTACATGTCTGTATTAATGTGTCCTTGTGAATGCGCGTCGTGGGCAAATGTCATGAGTGAATGTGTAATGTGACCAATTCTTAATATATTTCTTATTTAAGTGTTTCGCCAGGACAGATGGAGAACAACCACAAAGAGAAAGAAAGCGTCCTTTCTTCCTGATTTTGTGATTTTTTTCTTCTGAAGGATTAAATGTTCAATAACTTTCTACGGGTCTTTCATGTTTAAAATGAAAGTATAAAATGGACAATAACAAATCAAAAGAACTTATTTCATGATCCTTGGAAAACCACGTATCAAAAGAAATGTATTAAAGACTCATGTTCAGGGAATTAATAATGTTCCTAATATATCCTTCTTGCAACATTTCACGTCATTGCCAGGCTTTTTTCAAGTCTTCATTAGTACCATGAAATTCGGCACCCACAAAGTTATTTAATTATGCTACTTGAGCCATCTTATTAATCTCAAAAACGATATCAAATTAAATTCTTTTTATTATCCGAGGGAGAAACGAGAAGTCGGTGGGACCAGATCTTGGCTCTAGGGCTTTTAGGGACACGTAGAAACATTGTGTTTGGTCAGTACCATCTTCAAAATCAGCGACGCGGGATTGGGCGATGATGTCTTGATGCAGCGATTTCATTTTGAATAAGATGCACCTGATCCTTATAAGCGTTCTAACACTCCATCGTTAAATTTAACTTCTTCGTTAACACACAAGCACTTAACCTGCGAAAGTTGTCTAAATGGTCCCGAATTTCATCCACATGCTCATAAGTCAGGGGTTAATGCCGGATATCCATAGTTTTGTTCGTACTCGATGTCTCCTTAGAAGTCGATGAAATATTTTGTGCCTCTCAAAATTACACACTTTCACTTTGCCTGAGGTCTACACTCTTTAATGTCCTGCATGCAACTGATAGGATTCTCCTGGCTTAACTCCCATACCCCAACACTCATCACATCTATAGAGAAAGCATTTCACTTGTGACCAATTATCATCGTTGTCTGTGTGTGATTGTTTATTAACGTCTCACTGAGAAGCAACACGAAGGCTGTTGGCGACTAATCTCGTAATATAAAAAGAAATTAATTTTATTTTTTGCTCTAGATGCTAGCTTTCCAGGAGCCCTTTTGATGTAGTTCGCGAGTGGCAGCTGTAGGCCCGCAGCCGGTATAATATGTTTTCTTGAAATTTGTCTTCTGTTTTTTAAAATTATTTGAATGAAAATAAGCTGCAACTCCCTATGCACTGCTGCAGAATTGTCATTGTGTTTTATGTTAAGTTTATCGTTGAAAAAGAAACTCTGTGAAAAGATCGTCAAGATATTATAATTTCTTGTACCCAAATTGGCTATAAGTAATAAGAAGGAATAGATAACAAAAAGTTATCTATCAACTATTTTGAGCATCAGTTAAATGACGAGGACGATACCTGAGCTACCACATTCATCTCCAAACTTTCAATCCTCACTAGCGGGATAACATGAGATATTGACCAGATTTAATGTGTTTTGGCTCAGCAACACGGTGGGTTTTCAGTAGCAATGGGCCCCTGACTCAAAGAAAACAACACGGGCAGCGAGTCTGAAACTGTGGCCACTAGGCTACTATTAATTCCATTTATTTTGGTAATTCTTAATATTAGAGAAGAATTAACTGGGTTGGATTCAAGTCGACTTCTAGAGACAGAATCCGCGTTTGGCCCAAGTGTAGAATACACCTCACAGTTGTTTGAAGCAGTATACAATTCTTAGGAAAATATGTATAATTCTTCTATCTCTCCACGGCTCTATTCACAATACTTTTTACGCAGTAATAATAATTTTTGTACTTTATGGTTCTTTCACGAAGTGAGGTGCGCTGTTTTCGCTTAATATCAAAGGCCCTCATCGAAATTTGGAACGCATTTTCTGGCAGAATATTGTTCCAGTTTTCATGAAAGTTTGTGTTGTTGTAACATATACAACCGTTTATAACGCAGTGCTCTTAAAATGTAAGAACATTCCAAAATCGTACCATTTTTCTCTTGATTATGTAAGTTTTAGCAGTACAGTATAGGAGACGGAACACAAAACACCAGGAAAAAGTGGATTGAATGAGATGGAAATGAATAACATGATAAAATATGCTCCTCTCTAAAATGCGATAGAGTCAGATTATAAAATTAATGTTTCAAGCGCTTTGTATTTAGAAAAGATGTTCAATTTCTGGTCCTGTTCTTTAACCATACGCAAAGGCAGCCTTAAAGCGTAATGATGCACACTCCTTCATATTGACTGTAAAATATCAATCCCGAAACTTTGGGCCAAACCGTGTATTTCGTATTTGTATTAATCACTCTCTAGCTAATTATCTATCCTAGTTTCAACTTTATTTGCATTGCATCATTAGATATATATCTAATTATCCTCTTAATTAACATCGCACTGAGAAACAAAACAAGGGATATTGGTGGCGAACTTCTTAATTGTGGACCTCGGGTAAGTGATATATGAACTTGCATCTCTCTCTCCAAACTTCAATACCACGCAATTGGGAGGACTTAAAACCTTGACTAGATTTAACGTGCATTAGCCTGCCTATACAGTGCATCTTCAATGATACCAGAACTCGACACCACGACCCGGTCAATATTACAATGCCTGACACGAACCTGCGTCCATAGCAATTAAGATACCGCCACTATATATGTGGTAGTAAAATATTAGTAATTATACTAAATTGATTTCTCTCTCTCTTCTTAATTCTAAGTTCTGTATTTGAAGCTCAAGATTTTTCCTTTTGTTTCTCAGCAGGAGAAGAATTTCGTGTACTTTTCTGTTTGGAGCGAGAGAGATTCTGATATTGAAATGTCTCAAGTTTAAATATTAGAAATTAAATATTTTATTAATTTTCTAAGTATGCAATTAAAATCACATATTTTTAAGTAGAAAATAAACGGATTCAAAATCAAGGAAGACAATAACTATATAATCCTTGTATCTTAAATAATTATCAGATTTTTATTTATATACTTAGAGAATACCTTGGATGTACATCATTATTTTTTACGCTTAAGATAATTTTTCTGGAAAATACACATAATGAAAATCAGAGGTGTATAAAATCAAGTTAATATATAGGCTCTTAAATAAGTTTAAGATTTTAATTTATTTTATAAACAAGCCTCAGGAATACTTCAATGATTTTATGTCTGTTTTGTATATTCATGAAAAGAAAAACAAAACTCTAAGCATCAGAACTCTATTATAAGAAACTCAGTTTGTCTTTGCACACTTATCTTTGAAAAGCTTCCAAATAACCTCTTATTTAATCGTAAAATATTTGCACAAGGTTTTTCATTACAGTCTTTTTAATTCTTTCCATAAAAAAAGTCAAATATACTCTTAAATTCTTTCAAAAATCCTCAGTAAATAGTTGTAAAATTATTATGTATGAACGAATTCAATTGAATAGTTCAAAATGTTTATTTTAGAATTTGAGTTTGGTAATTGAAATACTCTCTTTTTATTATTACCTTTCCTGAAGAATGTACAGTTATAAAAATATTTTCCAAAATTTTATATGAATTATTTATTTAAAGAATTAAAAGGATCAAAAATATAAAGCATAGCTCTGAGGAAAATCTTTAGAATAACATGTGTATTATAAAAATCTTATAAAAAAAATTCCACAATACGGTGATAAGTTTATTTGAAAAATGCATCACAAAATTTAATAACATCTTAAGCTCAGTATGAGTATGTTTTTATATTTAATATATTCCCATAGTTCTACATGCAATAATATAGAAAACACTTATTATCAGCTGATTTAAAAGCATTTCAATTTAAACTAAGGTATAAATTCAATTTATTTCTCTGTAATATGTTTTCTATGATTATAATTTTTCCGCTCCGTGAAAGGTACATAATTTGATTCAAGTTTGTGGAAACATCCTTTCATTGTTAACGAAAAAAAAAGTACCTATATTAAGTACATTATGTTTTTCTTGATAAGAGTAATATCTTAGAAAATATCAAAATACTAAACTGAATACTTAAAGGATTGTTTATTGAAATTGTTGACTCAAATCACGAAATTGTGATATCTCTCGTTATTAGCTGTTGTGGCTATAATGCGCTAAGAGAAAGAAATTTTTTTATTAATAATTAAGAACATTTATTGTTACTTACAATTATGATTCGATATCACCACCATTCTGTTGTTCCAATAATTTTATGTGTTATAGAACGTTTCAAAGGAAACTCACTGCATATCAGAGTTTTTTGCTCTGATATGTGATGTCATTTTATCTTTTAATGTTGAAATGACATGAACTTCATATACTACACTTTTCAGATGTCTCCAGCAACCAAATATCAAAAATACTGGAATAATACTATATTGAAGGACATGCTATGGGACATGCATGGCTAATTATTATACTCTCTGAAAAATGTTATGGTAGCATTTGCTGCATCCGATGTGCAACGTAAGATGGTGTACCATCTTGCATAAAAATAGTAGAATTGGAACATCCATTTTTCTGCAGTCTTGTATCCACAAATCTTTCACGAATATCGGCTACCTGCTAGAATTAAGAACTCATTGGAGCACTTGAAATAATTTCTTTATAAAAATAATGGCCAATAAAAAAATTGATAGAGAAAGGGAAGCAGTTACGTTTTATCCTACTGTAACATTTTGCAAATGAAAATGAGTCTGCAGAGAAATGTAGATTTATTTTAGACCGAAAACGTTTACTCAGTCACCATGCAAATAAAAGTGGGCTTTATCATACTTAAAAACTTCCACAGCCATTTCCATTGGTGCTAAAATTTTCAAAGAAAAAGGAATTCGGATATTATTATCTCCAGGGAATAATTATTCATTAGTAGAAATTCTATATAGATATCAGTTCTTAAAAACGTTTTATGCAGATTATTTCTCACTATGGGTTATCGGATATCTGCTAGATATAATATTGCTCGTTCACTCTTCTACCCTCTACATTTATCATATAGTTTTTCACTTCAGCAGTTGCAGATTCTTCAGCTTGCTGTTGTTTGATTCCTCTGCATCACTAGCCTAGTTGCACTACTAAAGATTCCTGTAGATTCAAATCGTTCAATCATTTTCCATAAGTTATTTACATTTATCGACTTCTTCATACTTTTCTCAATCTCCGGAATTCACGGAGGATAACCTTGGCATTTTCACTTCACTGATAAAAAAGCTTTACTAATGAAGTGCGGTCTCGTTAAGTCAAAGACATCGAAAGACAATTTGCTTATGAATTATTAGTATTCTCTCAATCTTTCGTTTATCTCCATGATATCTCTACACGGATCGCGTTTATGCAAATTTCTTGCTTTGTATTTGACCTGAGTTCAAACGTTTCCTTAGAGGAAACAATTAATGTTCATATTCCTCTCATAAGAAATCGGAGCCACATATTTTAATGTTCATTTGGGTAAAATTTTGTTAAATTTCATCCAGTAAATTATGCTTTGTACGGCCCAGAATATTTCATATTATTCTATATACGATTATCCAAGTTCTCCTCACAGACGTTTTTTAGTATCGTATCGATTTTATTACTGAATGCAGAGTGGTTTCGGACGTAATCGCAGGCGTAGAATCTTACTAATGGTACCTAAAAACCCCGTTCACGACTGGCGAGTCCTGATAATTTTTTTTCAAAACTCTCTCAAACTCTATATACAGCATCGTGTAAATCACTTGGTCTATCGAGTCTTGCTCTTTTACACAAACAATGTTCCTGAATTGGATAAATCTACAAAAAATGCTCTGATGTACCGTCGGATGAATCCATCTTTTTTCCAACAAGTGATGAAGAGTTCGCATATTCTAAAACAAAAAAACTCTTTTCAATGGCTTAAAAATTCCTCTCAGGAGTTTACCTTCTTTTGAATTAGAAAGAGAATTATGATCCGAGATCTCGAAGAGATTTTATCTTTCCCGTGTGTTTTTACTGTGTTGGATAAATGCAGGTGCCGCTGAGATATCCTTTCGATTCTTCTCTAATTTCGACCCTCTTGTCAACTATTTTAAACATTTTTTCTTCCTTTTTATCTGTCCAGATGATTGCTTGAACAAATACTTAGTGATGCTTAGTCAGTATTTGACCTTTACACCATAAGCCATGAATGTCACTCACTAGCTATTTTCGGGTATGTGACGCAGAAAACAAATTATTTCTTCTCAGTTACTATGAACATGGAAATGAATTCACGTTCGTACAGAAAAATAAAAATATGGGAATAGCTATAACACCTGCTACTTATTTTTTCGAATAATATTGATAATTGAAAGTAATATTTTTCAAGTAATATCACTTAAAGCCCAATTATTGCTTTATAATACCAATACATAATTCAGATTAAAAATTTTATTGATGTAAAAGATATATGAGTCCTCAAAAGCCCTGGTTCTGCAAGTTTCATATTTATATTTGTCACCTTAAAATGCATATCATAAGGTGTACCTTATTTGCGAGTCAAATCGTGTCCACAAACATTTCGGCTTGCAGATGAATGCACTCCAAACGAACTACTCGCCAATCACTAGTAACGAACTATCCTCTTTACAATTTGCGACTATCACAAAAGGTGTTCGCAGTTCAAATTAGGAAAGCGTCATCTCGGCATTCTATCTGGCCATAAGCCTCCAGTTTTCGCCATGCATATTATCATATGACCTTGGCAGTTTGACGTAGGTTCGTCCTTTACCATGGATTGCTAAAAGTTCTTTGTGATATTCATTTCATTGAGTTTGCGGAGCGGTTCGGTTTGATAGTATATACGGATCTATATAAAACGGCAGCATAAAAATTATTTGCATTCTGGTATTTTAGCATCTAACCTTTTTTAATGTAATTTATATAGTTAATAGTTTTTAATTAAAAATTTGGAATCAAAATATTAAATTTGTATTAAATATATTTTTAATCATTAAAGTGATTATGTCAAATTACGAGTAACTAAATTTTTAGGTAACTACTACCTTCGGCAGAAACAGTTTTGGAAAAAAAATAGTATAAATATTTTTTTTTACATATTAAGAGTCATATGAGTAAAGAATATACATAAAAAAGTATTTAAAATTTCCTTTATTAAAGTAAAATATTTTTAAATGTAAGTGAAAATTTGCATATTTTTGAAAGTATTCTCTTCTCATGTAAGTTCTTTCTATAACATTGTTGTTTAGCATATGTATGTATACGTAGCATCTAGCCTGAACTAGAATTTCTTAATAATTTACAATATTTGCAAAATTCCTGTGAGTTGAATTATGGACATCTTTTTTTTTCTCTATTCTTATGTATTAAAATGTGAATAAATCCACTTATGACTAATACTTTATAGGTCCTTTAGTAAAGGGGCTCAAGATCAATATAAAAATTATTTCTACGAAAGCTCATCATTTATAAAATGCATTTTGAGTTATCGCTTTTAGAAAGATCTAACTGTAATAATAATCCAATTACTAAGGAAACAGTTTTAAGCTTTAAGGAAAAAAGAAACAAAGATATAAATACCATATAAACTTAACCTTTCCCAACTTTCATAAATCATACTTTCTCTCTTTTTTAAATGATTTTTTTGCAGATCTAATTTTTTCTGAGCATTTTTACTGATGATAACGAATGTCGTTTGGTGTCAGCAACACGAATAATATTAAAAAATGTTACTGATATAAACTGTATACATCCTAGAAATCACATCTAATATATGTAATATTTTCAGCTTTTCTTTTAACCATTATTAAAATGTGTAACATATATATATCCCCAAAGCAAAATGTAATGGTCGATAAAGATATCTATCAGAATAATGTTCAACAAGCAACCATTGAAATTCTCCCTTTTGCCATGGAGACATTTTTTAATAAATTTTCATCACATAAATCAAATATGTGTAACAATGGCTGTAAGGAAGCTTTTGCGTTTTTCATATACCTTTGCTCCACCAGCAATAGAACTTTCACATTTACAACAACTAAATTGTCCTTTCGGGCACTGGCCATGCTTAGGCTGATCCACTCTTGAACAGCTGTGATCAAATGCTGTTATTACAATACTTTGCATGACCAGAAATGACCAGAAATGTTTCTAATAACTACAAAATTGTAATTTTAAAATTTATTAATAAGCATTTCTGTATGCGTTTTTCTTTCTTACCTAATCCTTTCCGACATGATTTTGGTTTGTGAATGCGGAATCTGACTCCTTTCAGAATTTGTCCAATGCACTCATTTTCGGTGACACTACTTTTTTCATCAATGTCTTTCAATGCTGCGTAACCTTGTGAGTTTTCATCATCGTTGAAGGACAAATACTACAGCTGTCTCAAATGGCAACAGCTTTCCAAGATACGATATGTACGAGCAGATTCCATGCTAGATTATCTCAGACTGATTTTGTGAACAAATGTGATCACAGGATATATTTAATATTTTGTTTCAAGTTGTTACGGGTCTATCCGCGACCTTATCACTAATAGTCCTTTTGGGGAATTTGCACTCCTCAACAATTATTTGTATCAGATGGCTTCCTCCGAAGAAGAGAACGGAAACATGCAAATTAAGACTGATATGTGTATATATAGTGTAAGCTTTCAAGAGAGAAAGCGGGGAGAGAGAGGGGGGAGATAGGATAGATTTCTAGTTGAATTGTTCTGTAGAATTGTAGCTGAGCTGTCAATAAAGTAAATTGATTTAGAGATGTCGACCCTTCCTTCCCTACCATCCGACCAGTTATTATTACAAAGTACACAAGCGACAATTTCTTGACATAACTTCTATACCTTCAGTATTACCCGTATCAATGGATAAAGCTGCTACACCCCTATTTAATGATGTGTTGTCTCTATGTTAATAACTACTATCACAAGATACACAGCAGTTTATCAATTATCATTCCTGACGTTTAGTCTCTTTTATTTCAGAAGCTGCAGTATTTATAGTAGACTGTGCAATAGCTGTTGCAATTTTCCACAACTTCTTTTCATAGTTTCTAAAAGCTGACTTTTATAAGTGTGACATATCTAATGCAGCACTCAGCTTTTTCGAAGCATTTTGGCGTTTTCCTATTACCGAATATTTGATACAGACTGTATATTGATCTCATTCATCTTGCTCCATTTTTAGCTGATGAAAAGCAACGAACAAAGTTGCAGTTTGTACTTTTCAGCAACATATTATGTGACGCTGGGTTTTTTGCTATTTTTTCTTCACTAACCTCGGGGACATTTATCGCAAATTTAAAGCAAAATTCGAAATCAAATCAAACGATGTAGTTCAGCGAAATAGAAAACAGTGTGTTTATTGCCATTTATATTGCTGAAATTTTATTACAAAATATGATACCAGATTTTTGGAGATAAATCTTAAAATAATAAAATACATTTTTGAAAAACATATAAGCTGTAAACATAATTAAAAGCAGAAGAATAAACGAAATATTTACGAGCAGAAATTTACTTTCACTTTTGAAATAGCGACTTCTGACTCTTTATTTTGGAAATCGTTTGGTATTAAAATTCTTATCATTTCCTTTCTATGTCTCGCAACTACAATTGGAAGATATCGTTAAAAAAGGACAATTGCATATATTTTAATGAGTTAATTAAAATGTCGACGTTTTTATCCAAATTAAGTTATTATCGCAATCGGATACTTTAAAAAAGATTTTCGTTTTAAGCTTCTTTTGTTTCAAAATAATAACAGGTTGTACATTTTTAATTGTATTTAATTGTTCAATTCCACGTATTAATTTAACTTTGAATACCAGCTCAGAGTTCTTAATTTTTTTTCAAACATACCATTTCTACAACTCTAAGGAATTAAATGGCATAAAAATGCTCAGAAATATATAAAGTACTCAGCTAGTCATTATAATTATACTTAAATATGACGTTATCTTAACACGTGAAGTCAAAAATAAGCAATCTAATTTACTTGAATTTAAATATTATATACTTGGATTTTTTTCAACTATGAGAAGAAGAGCTCACCCAGTAAGCATTTACAGTTACAAGACCGGCTTCCCGGGTAGCATTTATTTATAATTCAAAGAAAAAAGTGCAATGAACCTACAAGTTTTGAGTATTAGATAACATTTGTTATTTTGGTTTATTAAAAAATTAATAAGAACAGCTAACTAAGCAAAATATAAACATAAATGTCAATAATTCAATAACAGGTAACTCTTGGAATTTTCCCCCAAAAAAATTCAGTTTACAAAAACAAAATATATCAAATAACAAATGTGATCGGAGAATTAAAAGTAGCTGAAAAACTTTTAACAGTGACAAGTTTTCGTTTTAACAAAAGAAATTTTACATGTATTATAACCAAAGGAAAATAATTTGAAAGTTCTAAATACTTATAATACGAAACCAACCTATACTGATCAGTAGTAATGAATCCTTAACGTTTAACAATTAAAATTTTTTTAAATAAAACACTAGTTAATCAATAGGCAAAGTATGAACCAATGGAAATGCATACAGCAAAAGGACTGAATTCCCCTTCAGCCCTAAACAGGAACTATCTTACTAGACTTTTATCTATATTTGGAAATACTTAATAAATTATTGTAAGAATGGGAAGAAGGATATACCCTCTTTACATAAAAGTAAAATTACATTCGTATATTAATCAAAATTAGTATAATTATTGCAATTATTTTCTAAATAACAATGTATTAAAATCACGCTTATCTTGAATAATCTTTGTTTTTTTTTTAATCTCATGTTAATATTTTAATTTATAACTAAATAACCCTACATTTGGTGTCAACATATTTCTGTCAGTATCGGTCAAAGGTTTTCTTTTCAAAAATGAATTTATGCTCATTTTTCAGTTAATTATAAATAATATTGGTATCTTAACATGGGCAGTAAAACACGAATAAAATGTCATACAATAATTGGAATTTCTTTTAAGAAATTTTCAAATTAAGCATACGTATTTTAGAAAGGCTCCTAAACACTGAAAATCTGTTTACTTCAGCAAATTACATAGACATTGTTACACAAGATAGTCGTCATCCTTTTTATAATGCATAAAAGATGAACATTATTTTCCACTAACATATTTTTTTTTACAAGATCACATTTTTGTGGGTTTCCTTTTTCGCAAAATCATGTTATATATCTTCAGTCTCCCAGAAATTTTAGTGCTTCCAAATCGTAGTGCGAATTAGGGAAATCAGCGTGACAACACCTTACATCCATCTATGTAAAAGATACGTGATTTAATGGTAGATCCAAACAACCCATCAGGAAATTACAGTAAAATTTTCTAGGGTTATGGAGTGGCCGTGGTATCCTAGTGGTTAAGGCAGCGGACTCGTGGCAGGCGGTTTCAGTCGAGTCATAGCTTCGAACCTTGATTCCACTGAGAGTCTGCCGTGTATTCGAGGCTGATCTCGTTAAACCAGTTGAAACTCAAAATTCTCCTATTGGAGTAGTGTGGAAGTTAGGAGTGGGAGGTGCCAGCGCAGGTATTGTCACTTGACCGAGGCTCAAAACTTCGATATCCATTGCCATTGGCACTCGTGTTGCTCCTAATGCCTTAATAAAACCAACCAAACCAATCTAAGTTCATATAATAGCCGAACTAAAAGGTATTTGTGCAATACATTTGTCCTATTTGATTCGCTATATCTATGCCACGCTAGTGTTATTATAAAAGACAATAGCTTCAGTTATACATTTACTTGTTTTTTCTATTTTCACAAATACATTTTTCGGACTTATTTAGAGATCTCTTTAGTTCTGCTTTCTTTAATAAAGTATGAGATTACAATTAATTGATATATTAAGTTACATTGAAGAAAATGCCGTTACACTTCTTCACTTTGTTTTCAGGTTTCAATAAATCCCTCTTGTTCGTGCGAAAAGTTCCAACTAAGGTAATTCTTTTTTTTAAATAAGTTTTAAAATTAGATATTATTGCTACTTATCCCTGGAATTAAATTTGAATTCCGATGCAACGTCATAAAATTTCATAAATATTTCAAGAGTCAAAAGATAATCCAGACCAATAACAGAAGAGCACATATGATTATTAATTACAATGAAAGAAGAGATATGTTAGATACTGAAAAATTAAATAACTATGTATTACATTAAAAGTTGTGTATTGAGTACAGGAAAGCTACAACATTGAGCTAAAAATTTTGACACACGTATGTATATATATATATTCAAAATTCAACCATCACTGCAAATTCTATTCTATCAGAACTTTCGAACAGGTTCTGATCTATGTTTTCAATTGGAAACAAATCGCTCTCATAAATGAAACTATCAATATCACCCGAAGGAGACATAGGCCTTTCTGTCAATGACGTTGAGTGAATACCTTCGCTACTCCTACAGCCTTTCTTAATTCGGGTTTCGCTGCCTTCATCGCCCCCTCGTGTCTCATTCTGAAAAAAAAGGAAAACTATTTCTCCATTTCCCAGAAAAAAGGAAATAGACCAAAAACTGTTTTAGGGATTTTTTCAACTAAACTAAATCCATCTTTCCTTGATGGAACTTTTCCACCTATACACACTGCCATCAAAGCCTTTTCTCCTACATTACGTTTTCTTAAAATGAGGTTTTAGGGTTGGAAAGTAAAATTTCCTTTTCAAGAATTGAAATCATTCTACAAATCGTAATGTGAATTTTTTTTTCTTGTGTCTTTCCGGAAATTCTGATAAAAATGTTATTCGTCAAAGTGCAATATTGCAGCGCAAATGACGTCATTTTGTTGTTAGAATGCTTACAAATCTATATGAGCGATAAGTCCTCTGATAAGTTATTACGCAAAAATAATTCATCAGAATATATTATGTATTTTTGAAAAATATAAACGAAGAATAAAAAAAAAGAAACTCTTACATAACTTTAAAACTTAAGACGAAGAAATCCCGATACTTTAAAATATTCGAAATCGTTAATTTGTAGACATATTTTATGTAATACGTTATTAAAAGCATATTAAGTAAATTTTAAAAAAATATATTTTTTAAGAAAATAAAATAACTGAGATATTAAAATACATCTAATTATTCATTTTTATCAATTTTGCTGTAAAAAATAGAAGGCTCTAATCTGATTCACTGCGTAACTTATTTATGATGGTTCGATAAATCAAACGATAGTAAATTTATGCCTTAAAATAATAAACAAACGCGCCATGCCATAGAGAAAATATTTATTTTGCGTTTTTATCAATGTTATTTTTTAGGATTCTGGTACACTTTCTTCAAAATCTGCTTTATCCATATTCCTGTTATTTTCCACATTTTAAAAATAATTTTATTTACTTTTGAGTATACTACTGCATTATATTCGTGTAACAGTTAATAGAAATTGGAATTGGAATTTTTTTAAAAAAAATTAATTTTATTAAATTAAATTTCAAACAGTCAAGTAATTTCAATATATGTTATTAAAATTCATATTTTGTTTTGACACTATTGCGGAGAAATAAACTTTCTTTTGCTTGCTGACCATGTTATCTATTTTACTTTTATTGATAAATATCACCTATTTAACTTTTGTCATCAAACTTCAGACAGCGAACACTTGGATGAATAACTATTGCAGCAACTTTATTCCTTTTTTTTTTCTTTATCACGTTACGTTGGTGAACAGCGCAGTTTACTTTTAGCGTGCATCACCTGCAATAATTACAGATATCTTTCCTCTACTAACCATAATAATATTACTCATTTATCCACATATTTTTTCGCATTACATTGGTAGGCACCGCAGATTAAACTTCAAACGGCACCTTGCTATCCGTACAGAGTTCTTCTCTTTGAAGCATCTTACAACTTGCCCCTTACAAAACGCCCTCTACATGTGGATGATTGCAGTATAGATTTTTACGTTTATAAGTAATCTTTAAATATTTAAAGCTATAAATACCACGAATCTTGAGTAGCATGTACATAAAGGTAAGTGCATGACTTTCAACTGTAAATAAATATATGTATATGCACATAAATGGGCCTTTTTTTTACAAAAAAATTAATTTTTATAGGAAGAACAATTTTCACGATCTCTCTTATTCTAATAATATATAAATAAATAAAAACCCTGGGGGGGGGGAATTATAAGAAAATGTATGGACGTGGATGTTGTTAAAGTAGAAATTTGTTTTATGTAATAAATCTGAAAAAAAGACTTCAATATTAAAAATATTAAATTCTTTCTATTCGGTTTGAAGAAAAGAGAAATGAGAACGTTAAGACGTTTTATTGATAGCGAAATTAAAAAAGGAAATATTTCTTATGTATGTTATTCAGAATGTCACTGAATTTGTGGTTAATAAATGTGACATAGGGTAAAGTTATACTGAAAATTAAAAAAAAAAACCAACTGAATATAATAGCAATAACTATTAGAGTAAATATTTTGATAGATTAAATTCCTTGAAAAGAAAGTTAAATTGGGCTCCTTTTTATACTGTATATTAGACATGTGAATATTTTCATAAATTCACATATATGCATGCAAAAATACATGTGTATAATTGTGCATAATTTTATTCGAAATTTTTTTACGCTTGGTTTCTCAGAAAAAAATGCTGAACTTTATAGGTAAAAACTGAAAAATCTCTTAAATGTTCTAGCTTTATTTTTAAAAAAAACTTTTTTTCCAAATAATGGGAAGAAATGGCTTAAATTGAAAATGTATGTGGTTTCCAAGTAGTTCTGAGTTATATTCAAATCCTGATGCTCACAAAAAGTATCAATTCTTATCTATAGTTTTATTTCCAGTAGGTTTGCCATCTTTTAGCAAATCGGAAGATCTTTTCTTGACTGAAGATCTTATCATAAATTCGAAAGCACTTATGTAAAATGAAAGGTTCCCTATCGCACGAAAAGCATAAATTGAAACAACGTAAGTTGAATGTGCACGTCGAGCTGCATACATTAGACGTCTAAATGCAGTGAAAACAACATTAATCATTTAGTGCAGGCATATATATTTTGCTCTTTATGGTAGGTTAAAGATGAGACTGGAAAATAAAAATCAATGTCGAGAAATCGGCTGCGGTTTTATTTTCCAGAAAAAGAAACTCAAACACCCCCCCCCCACCCACTTTCTACGGAACACAAATTCCCTGGTCTCAGAGCACTAAATATCTAGGATTAATTCTAGACAAAACACTCTCATGGAAACAACATATTTTACACACGCGAAAAAAATTCCGGAAAGCTAAATGTAGCATCTACCCCCTAATTTGCCGGGATTCCGAAATGAATTCAAAAAATAAACTGCTTCTGTACACAGCCGTACTAAGACCAATAATAACGTATGCATGTCCAATTTGGGCGTACGCGGCAAAATCAAACATTAAATTACTTGAAATAGCACAAAACCCCACACTTAGAATGATTACTAACTCCAGATGGTACACCCGCAATAACGAAATTTACAAAGCAATAAAAATTCCCACCTTTAAAACTTTCATACAAAAAATAGCCAAAAAAATTTTTAGCTCACTAGAAAACACAAACAACATCAACATGTTAAATCTAGAAAATTACACCCCTAATTTTAATACAAAAAGACCCCGCACTGTACTTTTAGACTCCTACAACCCACCTTAATAATTTTTTAACTTAATAATTACAATTTTAAATTAACATCCAACACACAAACGAACACTGTACACTTGATTAGCCGCTTACGCCCAATCTCCAAACACACCCACACCTAAACATAGCAGTCAAGGACAGCCAATAGGAAGGCTCCCCTCCAAGCACTAGCATCCAATAGGAGAACTCGCTTCTCTTGCTCCCTCTGACCGAAATCCTATACCTCCAAGCCACCACTTTTACCGGACCTCCAGATCAACCAATCAGAAAGCTCGCTCTGATACACATCTTTCAGAATGTCTTAAACTCCACTAAAGGCAAAGTTTTACATCATTTTTACCGACCCGAGCTTAAAGGCCGCTCCGCGGCCTATGTGCTCGAACACAAATCAACGTCAACGTCAGGTTAAAGATGAGAAATGTTTATTGATGGTGCATCGAAGAGGAAGTATTGTTTATTATAACTAATAACTAGAGATGATATATATATATAAAATATATTCTGAGTTCTAATTTATAAATATGTAAATAATGTTATAATTTACAGCAGTTTTAATGTTAATAAGTTTGGTTTCAGGAAGCCGTACACAGAAGTTACCTGCAGCAGGGAGAAGACAGAATTCAATCTGTTGATTTCAACATTAACGGCATTCGAAAGATATAGAAATGCAGGGATAAATGTATAACTGTGGATAGTGACTATGTAGAGAAAACTGATGGATACCAAATAAAAGATAAACTTCTCTCTCGATAATTTTTTGAATATTAAAATTCCTCGATATTCCAGGATAACAATTAAAGCTTTACGATATTGATGGTTACTTTAATCTGCGTCTTTCTGAAAACTAAACAAATATCATTAATAGCTATAATTTACAACGTTATTCACACATACCTATATATTGATGATCCGAAATAAATTTTATTTAGATATCTTGATTTCTTCTTAGTAATAATTAAAATCTTATGATACCTTTCGTAGAAGCAACACAAGAGATATTGGCAACGATCCTCGTAAGCAACAATCAAATGACAATGGCTTTCTGAACTGTACACTCACATTATTAACTTTCACATCCTGTTATAATATAACTAACTCTGAAAGTCAAGAACTGATGCAAAGACACGCAAGTCAGTTCCAACTCAACTGTTTATTTATCAATTACTGTATTATGATATTGAATAGCTCTCTCTGGCCCTTAGGATTAACCCACCAATTCAAATATTATTGAAATAATAAGCTCTTACTAAATCCCTTTCGGTTAAGGTTGCTTTTATCTGTTAATTCCTCTGCGACAGCTATAGCCAGTAACTACTTTCGATAGTATCGGTCTCTTGCCAGAAATATACTCAGAGTTAACCACACTCTCTTCATCTATCCCCTAAATTTTGCTTTACTTATATCACTATATCTAAATTACTTCACTTTATTTCCACCTGCATCTAATTAACATAATCATTTTGGTTGAGAAGAAACTGTTATTTCATACAATCAATCTCGATTACAGTCCCCAATGTTAGTGAGTTGAAAATCGCGAATATCCCAACGTCACAAACTTAATATACACCAGTACTGCTAGGTCACGTGTCTCTTGAATCTAAATTCGATTCCCTGACTTGACTGAAACATTGTCGATCGCGAGCTCTTGATCATGACCTCTCTACTGCTAAGGTCTTATTAGTTTGGCTTAGCAAGTCTTAAATTTAAGTGTTAAAATTACGGATAAATTTATTTTATAATAAAGTGAGGATAATGTAAAAAATTAAGATAAAACGAAAACGACAAAATGGAAAATTATTGAAAGTTAGTAACAATCGTAACATTGCAATTAAGTTTTATTTTGGCATCAAAATCATTACAGAAAGTAATCTGTTTCAAGTAAGTACTGTCCAAAAGAGAGATAATTATGAGCAAATGTCTAGCAAATATTGTAACAGAAAACCAAAGAGAAGAAAATATAATTTGGCGTATGACATTGTAATTTTGAAATATATTCAAACACGGAAATGAAGCGCATCTTAACTTTCATTGCTCAATTTCATCCAATTTTCTTCTTGTCAATACATTGCAAGTGCGGTTTGTCATTCAGGTATCCGACTAGGTAGAAAGGAAGTTTTTTTGATGAAAAATTCAATTTTTTTTGGTTATTAAACACCGTTCTACTCTTCAAGATTCCAAAACATTCTTGTTTTTATTTTATGTGAGTTAGAACTAAAGATATTGCATTTTTAAAATATGCAGTAGTTTAAAAAGGAACCAGAAGTAGTGACTTTTAATACCGCAAGTTGATTGTCAATCCAGTTTTCAGGATTATTTCCCTAAAATAGTGTTTATAAAAAATAATTTCATCCTTTTGAGTTGATTTTTTTGCGTAAAACAGAAGTTTATAAAAAAGCATTTTAGACACAGTTTTTCGAAAGTTAATGGCCCTGACACCCCTTAAAAATAATTTATTTGTGTAAATTCTGAGTTAAAAGTTTATTTAATTTAATTTTGCAGACATTAAATTAGGCTTTAAAATAATATAAAAACATCCAAATTGAAAAAAAAAAAAAATCAGTGCTAAATTTTTCTCTGACTTTAGCTGAGATTGAATTAGTGATCAATTTATAAAATAAACACAGTTCATTACCATTCCATTTGCCGGAAGCAAGCGATTAACAGTCATCAAAGATGTAATAACCATTTCTCGTTGACACAGCAACCAGAAACAAAGCAGAAGATTCTACTTTATATTAAGATACATAGATAGGTTATATCATAACCTAAGCAGAAGAAAAGGTTTGAAGAATTCATTTCAAAATCAATCTTAAATACCATTTTGAAGATCTCGAAAGTGGTACAGTAGCAAAATAATAATATAATGATTATGATAAGCCATACGAAATGATGAAACAAGGAGCAGCGCATGTTTACAGAGAATTCTATCTATAGCTCAGCTCATGAGCATAAAAAATAAACAACCAAACATTTCGAAAAAAAATATCTTCCTTGTTTTTACACATCGGCTAAGTCTGTACTACCTTCTGCAAACTCTGGGAACCATTTCACAATTGCGGAACTTGACTATGCATGTAAATCAAATACTACTGATGTTTCACGATGAATTTCCGTGCTTGTGAAACGTTTTGCCTACAAAAAACGTACTATTCCGCTTACTTCAATGTTAGAGTAAGTTTTCATTTGACGCGCCATTTTTTTCTTTTACTACGCGGCAACGTTGCCACTATCCATATGATATTTCTATAGGTAGAAGCCGTGGACCTCAATTATGGTTTGGACAAGCTACGCTCTATTTTCGTAAGTCTGCCGCCTATGGGGGGGATGCAATTTACTTTTTGAACGCTCGTTGTAAATAACACTTCTTTATTTCTTTAATTTATAAAAACTAAATTTAAATAACATGAATTCTCCGTTTTGTGAAAATAGTTCATAATATTGGTTTGTAACGACTATCTTCAAAGCCAAACTATATATGTTTTCGTAATTTGAGCCTAGCGGCAGGAAAAAATTTCCAAAGTTCCTTTCCAATGTTAAGGCCTTTCATTCAGTGACATTTAGCAAGCTTTCGAGAGTTTTCGATTTAATTCCGGTTTTACTAGCTTTATCACGCCCTTGTGCCTCATTTACAGATAAAAGAAGTTATACCTTGGCTCACCAAAAAGGAAATAACCCAAGAACAATTTGTAGAGAAGGATTTTCTCTTCGTTTTTATCAAATTTCTTTACCTTGTACATCTATAATGAACCATCAATCTCCATTCTTCTGGGTTAAATTTTGTAATGGAACATTATTAATTCAGAAAAGGAAGTTCGATACAAAATGAAACGTTGCTATGAATTTTGGTAATGTCCATCGATGCATATAATCAAATAGAAAAAAAATTTGTTTTAATGTATTACGTTTTTTTAAAGATAGAAAGTACTATTCTTTTTATATAAGCAGTTCTTTAAAATTACTGATATATTTTACATTTCTTAGAAAAGCAGATTTTAATATAATCAACTTATATAATTTTCAGCTTATTTAATAAATTCAACTCATACAATTTTCAGCTTATTTAATAAATTCAAATCATATAATTTTCAGCTTATTTAATAAATTCAAATCATACAATTTTCAGCTTATTTAATAAATTCAAATCATATAATTTTCAGTCTATTTAATAAATTCAATTCATATAATTTTAATTACTTAACGTTTAATAGTATAGTTCTCTTTGCAGTATATTATGTATTAAGAAATTCATAAAATCATATATAATGATATCTTTATCCACTTGCAAAAATTACAGTAAAATCATTGAGTTTTTATTCGTTTCAGGAGAAAACAATTTATAAATCCAGTCATTAATTTAAAACTATTTAAAACATTTCAAAGGGATAATTCATCATTTATTATGCTTCGAAACAAAAAATGTAAAGCTTTGTAAAACGTAAATTTGTTGTGTAATGATGGACCATTCGAGCTCTTCGGTTAATTCCCTTGCGGAATCTCCTTATAAATTCAATTACGAAAAAAACTATTCAAACGAATAATCAATTTTTAGGTCTAACTATTAATTAGCAAATTATCTATGCTAATTCGTTAGATTAAAAAAGTGTACTAAATGGTAATCAAAAGTAGACATATAAGATGTGCCAAATTAGTAGAGAAATAAGGAGATAGAATTAAATGAATAATGCATATAATATATTTGGGTGTGTGTGACCCTGCCTTGTAGAAGTAGAGGTTTGGCGTAGTTACATAATTGCCTGCTAGAACCTGAATATTGGGTAAGCTTGATATTTAATATTTAAGTAAAGAATTTTAGTAAGTGAAAGGATTTAGTAAGTGGCTTGTTGAAGAAGTGAAATGATCGAGAGCATTTCCCTTAATATAATAAATCAATAAGTGATTAGGCTAACAAATTTATGGCTGCTTTAATTTACTGGAAAGAAATTAAATTTAAGAAATATTAATTAATAAAGCATTTTATAAGCATGCGCACAAAAATTCAAACTAACGCGATGAATAATTTCTGAGAAATTTTGAGCTTAACCTAAAATTATATGTTAAAGGAAGTCTGAAGTCACAGTTGAAAAATAATTTTTAAAGAAAAGTTAAACAAAACTTAGTTTTTCTCAATAAATGTGGACGTTTTGGTTAAATCGTTACGTTTTTTGCACCAAAATTTTCAGAAAAGATGGAGATGTAACATATATATCATATATATATATATGTGTGTGTGTGTGTGTGTGTGTGTGTGTGTGTGTAGACAGTTGGGTGATGAGATTGTTCATCCCGAATCTACGATGGTTTGCTCTTACGCAAAGGGCTGGTTGTCTAGCGGGTAATTCCATTATAGGATTCTATTATGATTTCGTAGAAATTCAATGATGAGACTCAACTTCTTTTACTTCGTTTAATATTTGGAAAGATGAAGATATTTACACTTTGAACTATGTACAGGTTGTCTCTATTAGGAGTAAACAGTTCTTCCGAGACGAATAGATGGCAATCTAATTAATCTTTTCCCATATCGGCGATGGGCACTGGAACTCTCTCGGGCGTTTGAAGTTTACTTCCGGCGCGGGTAATGTGAAGGAGAAGAGAAGCGGAAAAGTGGAGGAAAAAGAGCGAGAACGAGTGTCACTCAGTTTTTGTTCTGGAATAGGTGGCGCTGCATGAGCTTATCACATGCTTCTGATTCGTGGTGCCATCTATCGAGTATCGGAGGAACTGGTTTTAAAGTAAATTGGAAAATAAAATTAATTGCTTAGTAATTAAGTGGAAAATCCTACATATATATATATATATATATGTGTGTGTGTGTGTGTGTGTTTCAAATAATCGAAAAATTTGAAATAAAATGGTCCTGGAACTCCATAATTTTTCGGCACTAAAGTCGTCTACGCAAAATGCTCCACAACCTTCAAACTCCTCTCAGCATTTAAGGGCACCAGGCCCCATGAAGGAGAAAATAAAATATCTGATTTAACACTCTTTTTGCAATATTTGTGTTTTGAAACTTAATCATAGAACTTAGGAATGTGTGTGTGTCCCTAATAATGATATTTTAATAATTTTAATGAACTGTAAAAGTATATATTTTTGACCAAAGAGATTTTCTTTCCCGTTGAATTGAATGTGTGCATGATTAGCCAGATATATTTGCAATTAGGAACCATTTTTAAAAATAGTATTATTTAAGTATACAAAATATTTTGCTTCTCATATAGAACAAATGTTCAAAATATAGAGAAACCTCTTCTTTGATTATATTACTGAACATTTTGTTAAAAAAATTATAGAATTTCCTAATTTGGGAAATTTTATTTATTTATTCGCTTTTCGTAGTAAAATTATTTCTTAGAGGAAATATTTTTTGGTTCACTCCATGCATAAATACGAGTAATACCAGTAATATTTCTTTAAAATAGTACCTAATGGCAAATGTATCTTAAAATTCATATCCAAATTCATCTAGGATGGGAAAAAAACTTTTTAGATAAAATTAATTTTTATGTTTCTATAGAAAGAATAAATATAATTATGAAGCACGCACACAAAATCTAAGCTCTACTAATAATTTTTAAGATAAATATCACAAAAAAGTGATATGATATTCCAGAATTTCTATCTGGTCTTGAAACTTTTAGCCACGCCCAATAACTCCATATGAACAATTTGACCCTCTGCTATTCACTACGTCTATTTATATAAAGGCAAACTTATTTACATAAATTATAGTTTATTCACTAATCTACGTTCTCAATCGAATGACGTCATATAATAGCCGAAATGTTACGATGGTTAGAAGGAAAATATGTAGGTATCCATTACAGAACTTATTCAGCGTACATTCTTAAGTGTAGATTCGTCGATTACATTGGGCTTATATCGCTTCTACCTTAAATTCACTTTAAAGATTCGGTTTTATGTGAAATATTCCATTGAAATTACAACCACACCTTGAAGCTACCATCGTTGAATGTATGCTATTATTTGCCTAAATGAAGTGTCTTATTCTTTCTAAACACATACTCCCTGATTCCGGAGAAAAACTGATTTTTCAATAAAATAAATCACATGCAGTGTATCAAACGAAATATTGTAAGAAATTAGTGCAAATTTAACCTTTTCTTCCATTCTGTAATATAACCCAGTTTATTTTTTCTTCTCAACATCATTTAGGAGAGTAATTTATGACAGATTATTCCCTCGTAAAGATTCTGGCGCACACACACACACCATAAATCAACCAATAAATTCCGGTAGAAAATGGGATTTAGATTCTCCTTAAAGTCAAGGAACGTACTCCACTGTCCCCAAGCTATATCATAAAAAAGGGCTTACCATGTAGTCTCTAGGACAGCTGAGATATCCAATAAAGGATTTAGTTAATTCTTAAAGTCTTAGCGCAGGTCAGCCATGATTCCGTGGTAAATCGAACAACTTTGACCATAAAACCACTACCAGCTGAAATGTTTCAGTAATAAGATAAACTGAAAATGAAGCTGTGGATTAAGAATTGGGTTAAGTTTTTTTTTTTCTTTTGATCGGAAAAAAAATCGGTGGGTGACTCTCATCTAAAAGCTATTTTCATTTCGTAAGCGTAACGTTAATCCTAAGGAATTTCTACTGTATTGAAAGATTCTAAACTATTTCATCTATTTGAAAGCAAAAAAAAATGTACCCAATAAAAAACAAAAAATAATAATGTTTTATATTCTATAAAATTAATTTTTTCTCTGATTCAAAGATATTTGTGCATTTATTTAATGACTCATTTGTGAGTCTTCTCGTCTTTAAAATTTTTGAAAATCGGGGAGAAAATGTAACTCCGCAGAACAAACTTCTTTTTTTTCTTGTTATTTCAGATACATTATTTTTCATTCAAATCGATGAATAAGGCTCTGTTTGAGGTGGTAGACGGGAGCTCGAATCAAATTGCTGTTAGAAGGGAGCCTTAAGTCTTATGGGAGGAACTAAACTATTAAGAATCAATCTTCAATTAAAATACTAGGTTATATTAGAAAAATGCACGATTTTCTTTGATTCCAGACAGAGAGAGCAGTAATAGGTTAGGAAACAGATATTTCTATTTATATTTTCTATAAATGTATGTGTTTTAATTGTAAATTACAGAAACTATTAAGTTTCAGTTATAATGCCTGTTATGACGGGAAGTCGCGTTGGTTTATATAAATACTTCTTACAGTGTAACATTATTCGTATTTTACTACGTAGGATACGTTACACACGGAGAAAAATTATGAACTTAATTTCGAAGTTAAATAAAGGAGCGGATTGTATAGACTTGAATTGATTTTATTGACGTCGCACTCGCAACAAGAGAACGATTAGCAATGGACCATGTAATTTTGAACATCGGTCAATTGACGAAGACGACACCTGAGCTGGTACCCTCTCTTCTAACTTTCACAGCATGACAACGGAATGATTGAGGCCTAGAGAGACTTAACGTGCATCAGCCCCACGACATGGCCCAGTTAGTGCATCCAGACTCGAATCCATGACTCCACGAAAACCACCGACCCCGAGTTCGAGATCATTATCGTTAGGCTACTACGCCCATAAGGGAACGAAGTGTCACGACATGGACATTCTCCCTGGTCCTTGAGCTTTACTTACTCATCACATGTTTCAACCAGTCGCTAGGGGACGTCTCTGTTATTCAGGACTGTTACTATATAATGAAAAACAGCGGGTGCAAGAACAAAATGCTCAAAGGTCAATTTCACTTAGGTCTTTTGAAGGCATATAGAACTTCTTTAATTTTTTATTCAATGTCTATTAAAAATCGATTGAATTTCAGCATTTTGAGATCTTTATGAACAATAAAAATGTCATTATTTTAAAATTAGTAAAAAAATATACAATAACAATACACATAATTGGATTTTTATGTGTAAATATTTTAAGATATTACGCGCCTTTATTTATTTGACTCATAGGCATTTCTTGAAGAAGTAGATTAAGCTAACAAATTTTGTCTCAAAATATTTACCCTGAGTGTCACTTTTCGTATAAAGAATCGCGTTTTAAAGTACTAGAATTAATTTACTTCTAATAATCATGAGTGATTTCAAAATACAGTTATAATATGACTTCATATTTTTGTAGAATGTTTCGTTGTTGTGAATGCTTGTAACTAAACTGCTGCATTATTACGGTTTCTTTATACACAAAAAAATATTTGGATAAGAAGAATGAAGTTGAGTCTTCTGAAGAATGGTTTAACATTGTAACATATTTTGACCACAGATGTCGTTGCTAAGACTATTGGGTATTACCATTATGCTCTGCCTTTTGCTAAATGGCGCTCAAACAATTGACCATTGATTCACAGATTACTTTTGATTCCGCGACAAATATAGAAAGCATCAAACTCTCTCGTTATTTTGCTTTGAGTTGTCACCTTCCATAAGGCCGATATTCTCACTTTGTTTCGGAATACAAACACTACTGTCAATTGTGATGAATCGACTTCAAAGATAGTGAAATTGGTCACATCGTTTCTAAAAGTGAAAGCGATAATTTGTTTGGGAGTAGAAAGGGTTGTCGTTCTCATGGACTTCTTAGAAAAAGAAACATCAAAAATGGATAATCTAATTATAAGCTACCCCTTTTCACATGCTACATTCGATTATCTTTTAAACACCCTTGTATGTGCACGTGCGTGATCTCGAAAATTTCAAAGTGATTTAATATCGTTTGCAATAAATAGTTGCACTTATTTCAAATCATAAATGACACTGAAATTATGGGAAATAAAAACAGAGGAAAATAAAATCACTCACATAAAAAAGGCTACTGATTGAGAGTGAAACATTTTTGTATCACTTTAATAGGTTAAAGAACAGATAGCAATCTCTTTTTTCGAGGCACTTTACTTCTGGGAAGAGCTAGTTCCTTATCTTAGCTCTCCATAAAACCTCAGATGTTAGTGGTAAGCGGCACAAAATCCACCTTAATAATAAAGATGCTTATCATAGAAGAAATAAAGAGCTATTGGGTGTTTCGGTTGCAGAAACATCCATTAGGAGTGGGGAACAATCGAAATGGATCTCTTCTCTGCTCCCTCAGAGTTAGATCGAAATGAAATGGAGCTTACTACTGGGAAATGCACGTGGATCGTTTACCCTTCCTCACTTCACTTGACCCGCGTTCATTGAGACTTCTTAATAGATGCCTTTTTTCTTAGAATGGAAGAACATTAAACATATGAGAACTAACATCAAACATATTTTATAACAGAAATTTGAATCAATTAGTAATATAATTTTTAGATATCACAAATGAATAGACAAGATATATATATATAAGCGAGATACCACTGACTGACTCATCATAAGATCTCAAAGACTATACAACCAATTGACTTGAAATTTAGCAGAGTTACTCATGTTGCGATGTAGAGCCTCACTAAGAACGGATTTTACGGAAGTCTTATCCAGAATGTGGTTGTCATCTGGTAATCTACTCTTATCCGTCGGTTATGTGATATTTGGCGACTTTATCGCCTAAAATTATTTAACCGACGCCAAACGGAATATATTTTTTTATATGTATGCTGTGTATTGTCACCAATTAAGTTTACTTGGTGAAATTTGCGCGTGCGAAATGGAAAAATGCCAAATAATTTAATATTGAAGCACTCATGGAAAATTGGCAAGATTTTGGCGAAGGGGCTCTTTATGTGAAATTTCGTGCATGTCGAAAATAAGAAACGTACATATTTAGCGAAAGTAATAAATGAGTTTGGAATCCTAAGGTTGGTGAAAGTGTAGTTTAGCTCCAAAATTTAGTGGGATTTTGAAAAATACTAAAATGGTTAATTCATACGAATTAGCGCATATGCAAGACAATCTTCGTTTAACGGAGAACCTCGCTACATGCATGAATGAACTCAAGACGCTAAGACATTTTGGGCGTCCCGACTTGCTCGAATTTTTTTTTAGTATTGCAAATTTAGGACAAAAATCTTATGATAGACACTGTGTCATTGCGAGTGTATTTCACTTGAAAGTTAAGCACATGACGAATTTTCTAACAAACGATTAAATCTTTTTCAATATTAGGTGTAACATGTATATGGGGGAATGCGTTTTATCTATATATATATATATATATATATATATATATATATAGGGGTGACTTTTTACTAAAATTTTTTATTTTTCTCATATTTTTGAAAGTGGTGGATAACCATTATTAAAACAATCAATTTCTTAACATTTTAAATTTAGATTATCGTTTAAAAATTGAAAATTTTCCTGATATTTTACGTATTGGTTGCGAATTATAATATTATCGTCTGCCCAGCGAAGCGGGTGGGTATCATCTAGTATTCATATATACGAGGTGGTATTGCAAAATTTATTTATTTATTATTAAGAAATATCCGAAATATCTATATAAAATATATTCTGCATTAAGTACATTATGTACAAAATAATGGATCATTATGTACATATTTTCATTTAAATTACGGCTCTCAATGTTGATTTGTTTGATTTTAGGAAGCCGTACATAAAAAAAAACTGACAATATGGAGAAGATAAATTTCCTACTGTAGTGTCTTACAAAGAATCCTTCGAAAAGTCAAAAAACGCAATGTATTGATTATTTTAGAAATGGCAATTCTTCAACGTATAGATTTGTGAGGTTAGTGTAGGCATATTACGTCATCGAATCCAAAAAATTAAATTAAAAATGCATTGTATTAGGTAAATAAAGTAGAATACAAAATTGTTCGTAGGTAAAACGGAGTTGCAAATGAGTTAATTGTTAATAAACTGCAAAATTATAATAGGAGGAATTTCGATTTCTTGTAATCTGAGCATTTTAAATCAACAAATTTATAGTTATTTCTCTTTTAAAGTCCTTAAATAAAGTAATTAAGTTCATTTTCCATGCCATAAAGAAAATGCAAGAGGTTTTAATTATCAGCAGTCAAAAGTTGCAAATAAAAAAAAAATTATTGTAATAAATAGTCACAAATTTCTTAAAATTAAATGAAAAGTCATTTTATATGTACTTACGTGGTTTAACTATTGTTGAAGATTTTTTTTTCTATCGTCGGACAAATTTCTATTATGAGTTTTAATCTTTTTCTATAAAGATGAGGTGGCAATAGCGTGATCATTGCGGGCGAGTGATGTAATTCTTAAACAAAAAAAAATATGATAAATTAAAATTACTTAATGCTTAAAGGTAATTAAATAAGTTTATTTATTTCCATTAGTAAAATTAAAATGATCAATGATTCCAGTTTCATTTTTTGCTTGCCATGAAACTTAATTATGTTATTCAAAAACCTAAAAATATTGTATCGATTTCCTTACACCAAATTCGTTAAAAAAATCTTTAATTGATAGATTTTACTGTGGAAACATTACGAATGTTGTTTGTCTTGTCTAAATATCTTGTTGAATGGCGCCCAAAGCTTAGTTGTTGAATTTTTACAGCACTTTACGCAACCTCAGCAAAATGTAGATGATTTGAAACAATCTTGTATTTAAGCTTGTATTTAATCTTGTACAAAGCTTGTATTTAATCTTGTACAAAGCTTGTATTTAATCT
>BMAW01095958.1:33694-58733 GCA_019974015.1 Nephila pilipes
TTGTACAAAGCTTGTATTTAATCTTGTACAAAGCTTGTATTTAATCTAGATTTTAGTCAGAGTAAGAAAATTAATAATGAAAACATTTTTTGGGTGATAACCTCTAAGCATTTCCTTGTATAATTTATTCTTATAAACCCATCACAAAGCGTATCCGTGATCACATGATCAAAAAATCTAACAAAATAATGCCGATTTTGGGAAGAAATGAAAATCTTGTTGTATACTTTACAGTAACGGTTGTTATGGTGGTTACTACGGCAATAATCATGGAATCGACAAAAAATGTTTAGGGAAAAAATTACAAAGCAGTGTCGTTTTGGTTGGAAGTGAAGTATAATCTGGAGCAACATTACAATTTCCATCATGCAAAACTGAATAAATGACTCTTTCAAATATCCCTATCTAAATTGTGGTTTCTGAAAGAAAGTGTCGCTGGCCCCCCACATACTTTAAAGTCATGTTCCACAGAACCATTTTTTGAATTCAAAACACTTCCCTCAGGGGTAAATATCGCTGTTGTATAATGTTTAGACATGCAAAGTACTTTTGCACTAAGGATTCAAGCACTGCTTTCAATTTGAGTAAATTATAAATATTCGTTCCTTTTACAAATAAATATCTCTTAGAGACATTTTTTTTAATTCAAAGATTGCCAATGAAACAAAATATAAAAAAAAGTCTGAATTCTTACAAAGGAATGCTACTGCATTGTAATGTTTGTTTGTACACATGTTTGCATTGTGGACATGTACACATTTTTGTTTGTACACATGTTTGGAATAATCTCATATATTTTCACTGAAAATTTCTGAAATTCTTAAGAGCATTAGAAATAGTATATCAATGTGAAAATAATAAATTAATAATTTTTTTCAAGAAAAAAATATGTACTTTGAGTTAAGTGCTTATAAGAATTGCTGCACTTCTTTCATCTGTATGTCTATATTTTTGTATCTAAGTATATGTTTTTGTAATGTATGTCTGTTCATGTCTAATTTTGTCAATGTTTTTGTAATGAATGTCTGTTTATGTCTCATTTTGTCTATGCTTTTGTAATATAAGTTTATTTATGTCTCACTGTGTCTATGTTTTTGGAATGCCGGTTTGTTTATGCCTCATTTTGTATATGTTTTTGTAATGTATGTCTGTTTATGTCTCATTTTTCTATCTTTATGATTCGTCTACATCGAATACTGCTTTTATTTGTATTTTTGCTCGGCTCCACAAAATTATGTGCACTACATAGGCAGTACACATCAGTCTAAAGTTATTTTACCTCACATCAAATCTTATAAATTGTCATATTTTATAAATTATAAGTCTTAAGTCTTTATAATTATAAGCTATGAGTTGTGAATCGTCTCATTAGTATACAAAAACTACTGTATATACCGGAATAATATAATGTTATAAGTTGATCTGTAAATATACTGAGAGGATGATTTTAACCCCTCTAAGAACTTTTCAAAAATTTAAAACCTGAATATAAGCCGAAGTGGTATTTGGAGCTTTCAAAAAGTACTGCCAATGGATGTCGCCGAGTTCAATGGATGTCGCCGAGGACGATTTTATGCATGAAAAAGATATAAATTCTAACAAGAGGAGCATTGAAAGTGATCATGATCTACATCCAGAAATTCCAATGATTGAAAGGAAATGTGTCGAATGATTCATATTCTCTCTGATTCTGATACGGTTCTTTGGCTTCGTATTATTAACGTCGTACAATAATCTATACGAAGACTGTTGGAGATGGACCTCGTCATTTTGAACCTGAATCAAGTGACGAAGACTATTGGCGATGGACCTCGTCATTTTGAACCTGAATCAAGTGACGAAGATGTTGACACCACCCTCTCCTAATTGCCCTACCATGCAAGCGAGTGAGCTTCGACAGATATAACGTGCCCGATCCCGTCTTTAATGGCATCAAGACCCGAACTCATGACTCGAAGCAACCCGTAGACCGTGAGTCTGCGACCATGACCTCAAGGCTACCGCAACCACAATTCTAATACAGATTAAAGAGTTCATATGAGTTTTTGATATCCATTTTGCCTATAGATTGCTTTCAAACGACTCAAAATCTAAGACAGAAGTCTTATGCAATATTCCTCTTCCATTGTCACTTGTATGTTCTCATTATTTACGGAATCCTATTATTCCTAAGTATACGTTTTACTACTGTTCTCCGTTAGAATGGAGCAAATTTCACCAAATTCAGATTTTTTGCATTGACGACGACTCGACGTACTAGTAACATATGTAAACACTTTTCAAAATGATACAACTCCTTTTCATAAAAAAATGATCATTTCATTTATAATTATTTTACTCATAGCTACGATTATGGGTTGTTCAATAAAAAATTTCAAAAGAATGGAATTCGTAGCATCGGAAATGGTTTGCTTTTAGCAAGCGTCAAAACTCACTAGTAAAGAATGAGTTACTCAGTCTACTGTCTCAGTCTCAGTTACTTGTATTCGTAATGATGACATCTTCCGCACATAAGAAATTGTTTGTCATAACATTTCTGGACGATGATATCACATTTGCCTTCACATGAAAATATTCACCTAAAACAATCCAATATTTTGATTTTTTTTATTTCAAAGTGCGTAATGATGAATCTGTTCAAGAACGACGGTAACAACTCGACGCGACAGCAATGAAATTTTTATTTGGCAGCAAATAACTACCAAATCAACTCAATTCATGAATCATTGTCAAATTTGTTTTAGCTGCATTTAACAGATGGCAGTATCTAATGGTTACAAGAATTTTTACCTTAATGATGTCATCTGTTTTCAAATACAAGTACTTTTTTAACCTCTCTCGTAAAGAGATACAAACGCATTGTATTTGGCAATTTAATGCTTGAGCACGACTAACGGAAAAGAACGTACGGTTTTTTTTTTTTTCTTTCTTACTAACAGATCCGTATGTAAGCCAACTTCCATAATAAAGCTAAGAAAATCTCCGTAAATTACTGTAATAGAAAAGCACAGCAATAAATATGACCCAAGCAATTAATGTGAAAAGAAAAATACAAATACAAGTTAAACTGATCGCTTTAAGTACATTTTCAAATAACAGAAGCAAGAATATTTCCCCCTTTCATCAGCTATTTATAACAACACAATCTAGCACACATGAAATAATATTGACTTTAAAATGCAAAATACGTCCTTATTTAAGGAACATATTTACTTTGATCGTTCGCCGTGCATTCCTAACAAACAATTGCTTGGAAATATATATGGATATTTTTCCAATCCATTTCCCTTCGAGATATCAATATATTTTATTCTTTGACAGTTAAAGTAAACTTTGGAATTTTTTTTCCCTCGCTGCTTCACTTGTTTTTCATTTGGAGTTTGAAGACATACGCTGTTTTCAAGGACTTACAATTACCCACTGCACTCTTTTCAATCGTTATGTTTATTCATTTACCCCAAACAGTTTTTTTTAACTCCGGCCTAACAATAAAAATGGGTATAAATTCCAAGTTAAAATGAGGCCATTGTAGCCGAGTGGTCGCTTATGACACACACTTTGTTTCTGTTGAGATGGGGTTTCGAGCTCTGATACAACTGAACATTCAATATGTACAGAGACAGGTGTGTGATATCAACATTTTTTCACTTTCCATTTCTAATTTCAATTAATATCAGTCACAACTAGTTCAATGAAGATAAGAGATCCAACTATGAAGTAAATAAATGTAGAAATCCTGGCCGAGACCCCTTAAATTCTGCAGATAGGGAGGGGGGGATTGTACATTCCGAATCTCTACTGGTTGGCTCTTACGCAAAGGTATGGTTGTCTTGGGGAGTAATTCCATTACCGGAATCTATGATGACTTCGTACTATGCACCAATTCAGTGAGGAGGCTTGAAGTTCGTTTAGTACTTTTATTACTGAGTAAACGAGATGAAATAGAAATATTTACAAAATTACTATATACAAGTGATTTTGCATTAACTAGATGGCAGATAAATGGCAGCCCAATCTTTATCGCATATCGTTGATGGGCGTTGGAACACGCGCTGGTGTTCGGCGTTCAGGTTCATGGAGAGAAGAGAAGAGAAGAAGATAGAGGAGAGAAGAAGGGAAAGAGAGAGAGAGAACAAAACATCTCTCAGTTTTGTTCAGGAATGGGGGTGTTGTGTGAGCTATCACATGACGCTGATTCGTGGTGACATCTATCGAGTAACTGAGGAATTGGTCTTACAATACATTTGAAAATACAATTAATACTTTGATAATTAGCTGGAAAATCCTACAAAAATTTATGTTTACTTCTTCTGAATATTTAAAAAGCAATATCAATTTTCCTTCCTCCTTGGTTACTATGTGAACATGTCTAAGTTATTACATAGTAAAAACCGAATATACTTCTCTGATCAATTGATATAGATTCAGTCCTTCACCAACATATATTTAAGAGCTAAAATCGTGATATCTTTCCTATCTATTGTAGAATCGCTTTGATCGTTCCGAACCTTCGGCTATGTTCGGTTGGTTCCGAAATCTAACTAGGATCCCTCCAATTCACCATCTTTGTAACAAAGTATATTCCTCATTTTCAATTTTTCGCTGCGTTATGAATATAATTTATTAAATACATTCATTACATTTTATAATTTCAATTTACTCTACATGTATCAAGTTTCATTGACTGGGTGTTGTTTCAATTAAAACAATTCAAACAGAAACATTAAACGTAAAATGACATAAGTCTACATGTGATCAATCTCCTAGCTCAATTTTAAGAAAGAAGGGTACAATTTAAAAAACCACCATTTTATACGAATTGAAGAAAACTATTTTGATACTAAAATTGAAAAAATATATTTATTCCAACAAAAATTTTAATGTAATAAATAAAAGTTTTATGAATAAATTTTAAATTTAAAATATACTTTCTTGACACAAGAAGAATATCACCTATTTAAATATTTTGTTTTGAATAATATTTAACAACCATTATTTTGTTACTGAGTTTTATTTGAATTCTTTTAACGTTTATACCGTAACTACCTAACATTAAATATAAAATTTTTATTCCTTTTCGTTCAGCTTAATACATTTTTGTCGCGATAAGAATTTGATTTATCTATCTATATTTATCTATTTATGTTGTTGTTGCTCTGCATGCGGTCTCTGTAAATATTTGCAATCTTTTTATTTATTGTTTGCATGGTTTTTTTTTTAAATATTTTCAATAGGTTGAGATTGAGTATATCTTTTTCTACATTTTTAGTTTACTTAATTTCTTCTTTAACGTTTTGTGTTTTCTAACAACTATTTTTTAAGGGGGGGATGAAGAGATTTATGGAATTTCTATGAGGTTCATAACAATTTTCCATAGAGATTGTTTGGTGCCCTTAAAACATTGTTTAATCAGCAAATCTGTTAAAAGCCAGATTCAGAATTCAAAAATTTTGCATTTTATTTTCTTTATGGTTTCCCTTTCTTTGATTTGCTTTCTGTTCCAAGATTTTCAAATTTATTTATAGCATTAATTTTTTTCTTATATAGTTAAATTTGCATTTCTGTTTTTTAATTTTTATTGCAATGATTTACTTGCATATTTATACAACTTGAAATGTTTGTTTTTCATTCAATAGTATAACATTGATTTCTTCCTTAAAATATTATTTTATAATTTTTTTGATTTACTTTCTAAAATTGTTTTTTAATTAAAAATATATTTACATTATATATAACATTGTGGATTTGAGGCGTTATTTAGTGAATTCTAAAGTTTGAATCGGCAACAAAATGTTAATTAGCTTTGAATTTTTCTTAAATTTGCTGGTTTTTATTAAATAGGGATGAACAAACAAATAAAACAGAAAGGGTAGTAGACAAATCAAGTACAAACAAAACTCAAATTCGAAAACCTTAAAAAAATTCTTATTTATTATTAAATTCCTACTATTCGTTCAAACTCTCCCTATATATATTTATATATCTTGTACAAATTTCCAATCGTTAATAAAGTACTTTTTATTCATTCACTCAAGTTCAAATACATTTTTTTAAACTTGTAGGGTATGACACTCGATGTTAATACAGTTTTTTTCAAATATTAATTCATTAATTACATTTAATTGGTGAAAATGCAGTTTAGCCCAACTACTTGGCGCAATTTCAAAAATTGCCATATTTGGTGATTTTTCTGGCTGAATGTTAAGTCCGCGAAGCGGACAAGGGTAAACACATTGGGCAAAATATCGCCAATTAATTCCTGTCGCCAAGGGTGGTTGGGCTAAACTGTATTTCAACTATTTAATTTAACGGATGAATTATGAAGCAAGCCAATGCTTCTACTATGTCATTTGTCTTGCAATGGCAAATTTGGTATAGAGTCGGCGTCGAATTTTCATGCCTTCGGATCGAATCTCGTTTTTTAATCAAACAATAATAACAATTAATAAAATAAAATTAAAAATACATTCTTTTAATTTAATTCTCAAATAATTAATTTTGGTTTTATATGGGAGAGAAAAAATTCTCTTATGTAAGATATTTAGCAGGATATAAATTTTGGAATAAATACCGTTCAGTAACGAAGCGTGTAGATCGCTGGAAAAAAAATTTCTTTGCCGTTAATATTGTGATTGTGTCATATGTATATACATATTTATATTAACTGTAGTTATTTAATTAAAAGTATTTAAAATAAAAATTTTCTTTGTTGACCTAAGTAGGAATTCACTTAATTTTTTTTTTCCATAAAACTTCTTTAATTATAATTACAACTGTTAGGTAAGGTGAAACACCGTATAGAGCAATGCAGTTTATTAAGCTTTTATAATAAACAATTTTGCTTGTACAGTCTCGAGTTTTCTTAAATTGTTCTTAGGTCTTTTAAGCTTAATATATTAAATTGAATTATGGCATTAGAGCTAACTAATAGTGTGGAAAAGCCACAACAATTTGACTGCGAATTTTAGCTGCAACTTTCGAGTCTTTTAAAAAGTTTAGATCTGAAGTATTGTGATTTAAAATTTTTTTTAAAAATTTTACTAAATTTTTTTGAAAGAAAATTAAAGAATAATCTATTAATGATGTAAAATACAGCTTTATAAATGTTTTATTACATATACAAAGACAGAATGAATATAAAGGAAAACTTCAAAGACTGCACAATAAGGCAATTGCATCGTTTTCCGATAACATAAAAGTAACAAGGAATCACTGATGCATTTCTGTTTTGAATCACATTCACACGATAAGATTCAGAACCAAATTTTGAGATATTTCTCTCTTATAAGCACTATATCATGTATCTGTGAAGGGCCTATGATGTACTAAACCTATAAAGTTACGTAACCGTAACAATATTCAGAAGTACAACGAAACAAGCTATAAAACAGGATTTATTACCTTTTCCCTTCAACTACCTCTCCAATGAATAAAATGTTATTTATGTAGATAAGAAACGTGAATTGCGTGCGATTGCTTAATTTTGTTAAATAGAATTCAGGAAATGCAAATGTAAGCAACGAAACAAGTTAGACGAAAGCGTTGTAAGGTTTGGTTTCTTCTATCCGACTCTTGTGCCATACTGTAATTAAATATATTTGAATCTGAAGTCAATAACTGTTCCAAAGACACGCAAGTCTACTCCAACTCAACTATTTATTTATCAATTACAATAATATAATATTTAATGGGTAACTGTTCTCTTTGGACACTATAGCTAGCCAACCAATTTCAATATGACTGAAATAATAAGCTCGTACCAAATCCTTCCATTTGTATTGCTTTTCTTCTGCAAATCCTCTGCAATAGCTGTAGCCAATAATTACTCTTGATATTATTGGCCTCTTGTTAGAAATATACTCATAGTTAACTACTATCTCTCTCTCTCTCTCTCTTTCGTCTAAATTTCACTTTACTTTTTGATTACTATATCTGAATTACTTCACTTTATTTCCACCTGCATCTAATTAATTAATCACATTTCATTTTGGTTGGGAAGAAATTGTTATTTCATGCAATCAATCTCAATTAAAGTCCCCAAGATTAGTGAAGTGAAAATCGCGAATAGAACAACGTCTCAACGGTTTAATTCCGAAATTTATAGAATTTTTCGAGCCTGATATCATTATTTATTACTGTTAAAGGAATGAACTGGACTTTTGATACTATATAGGAAAGAGGATGAAAAAAAAAATCAAGTAAAGAAGTCTTTTGTTGCAAAGCTCTTTACAAATCGGAAAAGAGGAAAACCAAAAATACGGTGACTTCATTCCGTTTAATCAGATTTAAGGTGTTTGTGGAGAGGAACTGACAGGCTAAGGCTGGTTATTTTGCAGGAATCTTCAAAAGAGGACCTTGGCTTACCCTGGGGTGTCAAGTTAAATAGATCAATGATGTATTAGTATGGGGAAGAGGTGAGTTGATAAAACCTTCAATTCTCCATAATTTCCTTTTAGAAGGTGTGCGGAATGCAAGCAACTTTTCTGTCGTTCCGGAGAGCTGTTACATTAAACATTTCACTTTAGCTGCTCAAAACTGTTCCATTAAATTAATTAGCCACACCGAAAACGGACTGCACTCTACGTAAAAGAAGCTTCAAATGCTGAAGATTTTAAATAAGGCTTATTTTAATGCAAACAGAAACATCTTCAATCATTACAACAGTAGACCGATAAAAAACAATTTATAGAACAACGCATAATAATAATGTTTTTGTTGCCAATCGCACTGGAGCAAATCTGTTCCATAATCATTTAAGCAAACGATCTTTTCGTAATATTTACTCTTGTCCTTTTTGAAACGCTAAGAACCACTTATTTGTTTCAAACTTAACATTTACAAATTTAAAAGTTAAGTGAGTGGAGAAAAGATCGTCTGCTCCTTTTCTTTAAATCTCCTTACAATTCCGCAGTCAAAATGAAGTCAAAAAATGACGTAGTAAGCCGCCACATTAGTTAGTTGTAAAAATAGTTAACTGTACATTATAAATGTAATACATCAGTATCATACCTGCACTGAATAAGGAGCTTTAAGATTGAGAATCGAGATAATTTGCAAAGGGTCGAAGATTTGAAGACGCTTCCATAAATCTTCTAAGGACTCAAACCTAAATGGTTCGGTAACATATATACTTAGTTATTATATAAAATGTTGGATCAGGCGTATATAGCGACTTTTTCTATAGATATAGTAGGTTAAGAATCTACATCTCATCTAAATAAAACACCACAGCTTGATTTTCAATTCCTAGGACATGAATAGTGATTTTTTTTTAAATATTGAATAATTATGAAAAGAGCACTAAGTGATATCGGGAAATTATAAAGTAAAAGCTTTTAATTTAAAAAAAAGGATAATCCAATAATGAAGGGCGATTTGATAAACAGTCAAGGCAAATATATAGAGAAGGAGTTGATGAAAATAATTCATCTCATGGGAATAAATGCATTTGAAAGTTAATTATGCATACAAACAGAGACATGTGCTCCCCAGCAATGTGTCATATATTACCAAGCAGAAGCAAATCGTTATCTATAATTCAATGAAAATTACATATAACCATAAATAATTTCATGAAACATTTGTTTCATACTCAATACAACTGTAATGAATAATTATGAAAGTTATACTATTATATTTTCTAGTTAAAATTAATTAATCTTACACACTTTCATAACTGTTTTTATCCTTTTCAGTGCTGATTATTAGATTTTATTTAGGGTAGTTTTAAAGCAGTTCCATCGCTCAAAATATAAGATATATTTGAGTGAATTAGCAATTTTACGCTACATTTTATAACACAAATTAAATAGAATGCTTACATAGTTATGAATTTTAATATCTTATGATTATTAATAAACACACCATACACTAGAAATGTTTGCTCATGTATTTAATCTGATGTGTATTATATTTAGGGATTACGAAATCAATCATTTGAGTTGCAAATGTATTTTAATGCGATTTATAAATGTTTGTGCCGAATGCATAAATGTTTCTAATTTTAGAGGTTCATTAAGTTTAAATATTTAATTAAGTTGCATGCTTCCAAAAGGACTTATTGTAAAACACTTCTTGAAACATAGGCTTAAAGATGGATTCACAAGGCAACCCATTGGAGAAGATATTTAGTGGTTGTTGCCAGCACCAGCAAGCTTATCTCGTAGCCAGAATATACAAATTACGAAGGGCAGAGAAGAATGTGTCTTACCAATAGCTGTCCTATCGAGTTTATCTATAACCATTGGTAAAATTATTGTTTGGAATTTATTAACATTAGTAATTTGGTTTGGTTTTATGAAAGTCGCACTAGAAAAAGGTGACCAGATTTTAACATTCGAATAGCTGGACACCATTAACAGGAGGGGGGGGGGAGGTCTTGATTAAAAATTTGGTACCTAAAAAATAACCTACCTTTGGTACCTAAATAAATTACAAACATCAAAACATAAATTACAATTATCTGAAAAGCTTATTTGTTGACATCACTTGTTTAACTAGCACGCAGTAAGATGTGTATCGTATGAGAGAGAGTTACAAAACTCAATATGGGATGACGTCACTTCGTGGACGACCAACAAACTCCTTACATCCTGACCCTTCTCCTCTCTAAAATTCCTCTTCGTTTCCAATTTTTGTATAAGATGTAATTCCTTTGCAACAATGTTCCAAATGATGCTAGATCGCTAGCGGAACATGTCGCCATAAGAATAAAATCTGTGGAAGTGTACACTGTGTTATTTCTTCATTTTACAGGTACAAAATGTTTTGGTTGCTGTCAATGCCGAAAAATGCCGCTGTTCATTAATTCCAAATAATGGTGGTCGTATTCTGGCAACTGATAGAGGCGAACTTTGATTAGTAGAACCTAATAATCAGTCCTCAAGAATTATTTTTATTATTAAAGCTTAAGATCATAAAATTTACAAAAGTAATAGAAAGCTCATATCTTGGTTAAATACCTACATGGAAGCCGAAAACCGTATATTCCCTTCCTGTTCTCAAGCCGATCTCCTGCTAATCGTGCATTCCTTCTAAAAATCGGGACTTTCTTAAAACCTCGTGGGACACAGGATAAATAGTTAAAAATCGGGACTGTTCCACTAAAATCGGAATGTCTGGTTACATTACACTAGAAGCAACACGAGTGCTACTCATGATGGAACAGGTTATTTAAAGTCTCGGTCAAGTGACGAAGTCGACATCTGAGTTGACACCCCATTTCTTACTTAAACACCATACCAGCAGCAGGACTTTGAGCCACGACGGATTTAACATGCACCAGCCGCGGCTACATGGAGGAGGGGGGTTAGTGGCATCAAGACTGGAATCAAAGATTCGACGAAAATAGACGGTCCCGAGTCCGCGACTTTAACCACCAGGCTAATACGGCCACTAACATTATTAAGATGAGTATCACAACGAATTGTAACGTTTAAAAATTAAGTGGGATCTTTTTGAAATTTACATGTTAATTTCATTTATTTTAAAACAAACTTTGTATTTCTTAAAAATATCTTTTATCTTAAAGACTTTACTCCTTAAGATTTTCTATATAAAACTGTACATAAAATCTTAATTTTGTACTTGTTTTTAAAGTTGTTATCTTTAAAATAAATATTTACATGCTAAGTGATTCAATTTTACGTGCAATCTAGTACCAAAAATATTTCTTCTGATCTTTAGATTAGCGACATGATACTCAAAACAAAAAAAAATCACCGCGAAATAATAATCTTGACAAGTATGAATTTATTTGTTCCTTTGTATTTGTGGTGATAACTAGTTACCGTTTTACAGTATTTACTGTTTTATTTTGGAATGGGGATACATAAAACATATCAAACAACCTATTTCGTCCGAAACCTGAAAGGCTATTTCAATTACAGTGACATTCAAATTGATTTTTCATGGGCTTAATTTCAATCATGGTCATAAATTTTAATAAGAAACGTAATAAAGGGCTTTTACATAAAGCTATTCTTAATTTATAACGAACCAATAATATAAATTATATGTATGTGTAATATATATATATTACCAATAATATAAATTATATATGTATGTATAATATATTTTCTATACGCAGACACACACACACACACACACACACACACACACACATATATATATATATATATATATATATATATATATTCTAAAAATATATGAAAAAAAATTTTAAAATATTTAAAAAGACAAAAATCCAGAAAGAAATGTAACAATGAAAGAAAAATAAATGAAAATATGGAACCAAGCGAGTCAAAAAGCAATATCGGGCTGAGGACCGATTAAGCGGGGTTAAACTAGTTTAATGGTACCAACCTTCCCCCTTTGCGACTTGGTAGGCTGAATTAGGAAATCCAAATTGCAAAAGAGTTCATGATTAAAAGATGCAAACAAATTCAGGGATAAAATCTACAAAAATAAAATCTATAATTCCTGGTAGGCTGAATTGGGAAATCCAAATTACAAAAGAGTTCAATGATTAAAAAATGCAAAAAATTTCAACGGTAAAATTTACAAAATAAAATCTATCATTCTAAAAATTATCAACAAATCAAAATATAATATATATATATCCACGGATACCGAATATATATATATATATATACCGGACCAGGGTTGCTGCCTTTGGCGAGGAACGCCTCGTTGCGCCTGTACGACCTGTTTGGCGTTAGCTACAATCAGCGAACGATCTGCTTTTTGGCGATATGTGTATGTGTGTATATAATGGTTTGAGTAACAAATGCATTATATACTATTTAATGAACTAAACTTGTAATATCAATACAAATACATCGATTTTATAACTTTTAGTGCTGTTATAAATCAACTAGCTCTGCAAGAACAGTTTAAATGCAGACAATTGAAGTGAAATAAGCGGAAATGCAAATATCTGAGACTCTTGATTCCAGAACCGTTTTAAAAATCATAAATTTATTGAAGCTCCAAAGAAAATGGCTACAAAATAACTTATAAAAAGCCCTACAAATTAAAATCGGCAGAAAAAAAAAGACAAAATTAAATACTAAAGGTGATTTTTTTTTCATCTTGGAGGCAATGTACCAAATATTTCAAACTAACGATGTCTGAAAGGCAACAAATGTCTAGCAATTAATATCTGAGTTCTGGTCATGACATTACTGGACGTTTTTGGTTAAGAAATTAATGTTGCTTCTATAGTAGAATTCTAAACTTATAACTAGTTTTCAAAGTAGAAAACTCATACAACTTTAGACAATAACAAAATAACAAGCAATTTGGTCGAAGTTTTAGACTTTTAAAAAAGAGTGTTTCTTTTAATGTTTCGTAAGAAAAACTATTTCAAAAATTTTCACCTACTTCAAAGTTAATTTAAAAATCTCTGGGAAAATTAAAATGCTATTTTTATTGAAAGTTTTATCACTTAAACTTAAGCTTAATTCTAGCAAAGTAAGTGTTTTTGGTCTTATTTTAGCGTCCCTTCTTTATTTTCAATAAAGAAATAATGATTTCATCTTAAGCAAAATAGACTCGTAATATTAACTAAAATGTATAGACTTCTTTTAATTTTTAATTCACTTTTTGTCTTTAGTTTATGCTTAAAAAGGCTCTATCCTCTCTTATTTTTTAAAATAACTAATGTTTAAAGAAACATGAAAAGAAAACAATCCATGTATAAACTTTTCAATTAACTGTGAGGTGCTCCAATACAAATGAATGAATCTAATATGGAATAATTGCCAATAATTCAGTTATACTGTAGAAATGTGTATATGTGTGGTGGTTTCCGACATCATTTTGACAGCTGAGCTGTAAGAAGATTTGAAGAAAAGGAGTAGACGATCTTTTCTCAGCTCACTTGCTTCACAGATTCCGGACTTGTGAAAGTCGAGTTTTAAAGTTGTGAAGGTTAAGTTTTAAATTTGTAAACGTTAAGTTTGAAATAAATTAATAGTTCTTTGCCTCTCAAAAAAACAAAAGTAAATATTACGAAACAATCGTTTGCTTAAATGAATATGGAAGAGATTTACTCCTATGTGATTGGCAATAAAAACATTATTATTATGTATTTTTCTATAAATTATTCAATCGGTCTAGTGTTGTAATAATTGAAGATGTTTTTGCTTGCATTAAAATAAGTATTATTTAAAATCTCCGACATTTGAAGTTTCTTTTACGTGGAGTGTAGTCCGTTTTCGGTGTGGCTAATTAATTTAATGGAACAGTTTTGTGCAGCTAAAGTAAATGTTTAATGTAACCGCTCTCCGGAACGACAGAAAAGTTGCTTGCATCCCGCACACCTTCTGAAAGGAAATTATGGGGAATTGAAGGTTTTATCAACACATCCCTTCCCTATATATGTACCTAATGTGGTTTTCTATAATTAAACTTAAGTCACGAGATCTCAAGAATTTCCACTCAAATCAACAATTTGCTCTACTTTATTACGTTATTTGAATTGAGATCTCCCCCTAGTGAATGAACTGTGATTTATGTAAATAAGCATTATTAAATAAAGATATTATGAAAATTAAAATCTGAAATAGAAAGAAATCGGATATACTGGCAAGATTGGGCATAAAAGGAAGTAGTGACTCTGGATTCCACACAATATTGGGGCTAGAAAATATATGATTTTCTAGAAGTCATTCATTAATTCTGATTCAGTAGAAAAGTGTTTGTTTCTGATTCGAATCCAGTTTGTTATAATTCAGACACGTGAAATTTTGAAATATAATGTTTTAGATATGAACGCAATTTATTTACAGCTTCACATTCATAATACTAGTCCGGGTTTTTTGTTATCATTCTAAGCATTAAAATAAATTTAATTAATTTTTATAGCTATTTATGCCCTTATAATTTATGGCGTCTCTTTGACTAAAAATTTACACATCAGGGAAGAGGTTTGATACACTAAAATTATAAATATGGAATACATAAAAAATTGTATAAAAGTATAAGAACAAATGTTCGATGCAGAGTTTTGAGAAATACAGACTTATCCAACCAAGATGTGTTTTTTATAATTATTATTAAGTTACTCAGTTAAATATAAGAATTAAAGTAAACGATGAAATATCGAGAAATGGACAATTGTATACCTTTCCGATATTAAAATTAAAGCAAACGATATCAACTACCTGTAATTAAAATTAAAGCAAACGATTAATTATTAAGTTGAATATTATATCTACTACAAAAAGTTAAAATTAAAGCAAACGATAAATTATTAATTTGAATGTATTTAATCTGAATGCAATTAAAATTAAAGCAAATGGTAAAAAATTAAAAAGTGATCTGGTACACCAAAAGTGATCCATTTAAAACAATAGTCCCTTGGGTGGCTAATAAAAAGTATGTAAAATAACTATGTGAATAAATTATTATTAACTAATTAAAATAAAAGTTTAAAAGACATCTCAAAAGACACAATAAATGTATAAAATGTAGTATTTTAAAATGAATATTTTTTGCCTGTACTTAAGTGGGATTTAAACATTTCTTGATTCTACTAAATAACTATAAAAAATAGCTTGTTTTTATTCTTACTTCTATATAATTCCCTTTTTGAAACGACTGACCAAGTTACAAAGACAGAATTTCTTTCTTTTCTATCAAATTTGATCTACACTGTTTTATTTTAACCTACACTGATTTATCGTACTCTAAGCATCGTGTAACAAAAAGAAGAAAAGAACAAATCGCTTTCAGACAAGAGTAATCACTCTTAGGTTATGAGCATTTTGTTCTCTTATTAAAAGTGACTTAGAGAAAACATCGATTCAGTGACTCAACTTAAGTGGTCACGTAGCAACAACAATTCAAAGAGAAAAAGTTCGAATAGAAAGCCTGTGATTAAGTTAAGTTTTATTCTCGAACACTTCCACTTTATGTGAGACTTCTCTCTCGATTTTTAAAATTTTCTTTCCAATTGAAAGACTTTCTTTGTGAAAATGGCTCCTTACATAATAACCTGAATTTTTAGATCACAATGAACAGCAAATAACAATTGATGTCAACCGTTTAGTTTATGTAATTCGGAATAAATATTCTTTTAAGAAATTTAAATCTAAAATTCTGGCCTTAAAATGTAGCCTTAAATGTAGTTGTTATGGTTGCGAACTTTTTATCAGAATTGTTTCCATCGAACCAAGGATTTGAGTCTAATTCCATCAAAGATCAGTCGTTGATGCACGGCCTACTCTAAGTCCTACCATTGATATGGCGCAGAAATTAGAAGAGGGATGTACCACCTCAAAATCAAAATCGTTCGCGTAACTTGAATGAAGTTCAATATTACCCGGTCCGTTTCCGATAGTCCTTGTGTTGCTACTAAGAGTGATATTAATGAAAAATTAATCAATCAGAAATCTTACTATACTTTCAGTTTAGTATTTTTTATTTAAATACTTTAGAAATACAAGATTTTAGAATGATTCTATAAATATATTATTTATGGGAATAAACAAATAAAATATGAGAAATTTTAACATCAAAATATTAAGCTAAAATTTTAGCACATTATAAGATGTTCTGTCAAAGAGAAAAATATAAATATATCCTCTTTTCGCATAATAAGGCACGGGAAGGATTCTTATGCAGTTTCGTTAAAACTACTTTATCTACAGGGATGATAAAATTACCACATTATAAATAGATGTTGTTTTCTATAACGAGAAAGGTTTTTTTCTGATAAAAACACATTAATTTTAGGTATTACATGTATTTGTATAAAAATTAAGAAAAAATTGAATCATAAATGTCAAGCTTTAAAAAAACCTTTTCTTCAATTAAATTTTGAAATTAGAATCATATTTAGTGCATGATATAAATATATCTTTACAAGTACTTATAAATTAAGTTATAAATATATTTTACCTTTTACAAGATGTAAAGAAGAGTACTTTTTAAACATTGAACACATCTATTGATACATAATTATTAATACACATAAATGTAGTTTTCTTTTCATATAAATAGACAGTAAATAAACATGAACTTCAATGTTAAAACGCAACACCTTGTTTTTACTACAAAATTGAGGAATTCTTAAACTTAACATAATTCAAGCTCATACATTATTGTCAAAAATCTTTAACTAACCTTAGAATTCACCACTTATATATTTTACAAATATTTTTGTGTTGATTTATCATATCCGATATTCAGTAAATTATTTATAACCAAAATTTTGCTATGATTTATAACTTCAAAAAAAAATAAGATTTATTTATTAAAAAATTCAGTTTTATGTTTTACGACGGATGTTCTAAAAATAAGTTTCGTCATTTTTTTCACACATAAACTTTATTGCCTTAAAAAAAATCGTGAATTATACACGTTGCGCTGTTTTTCAACATATTTGAACTAACATTGAGACCTTCGTCGTAGCGTGCAAGCAGTTTGAAGAAATCACTCAGTGCCCTGCTTTGCAAGGAATTGTCGCACAGCTTGCTCCATTTCAGCATTGCTTTGAATAGACCTGAGCACGAGCAATATGCAGTGTGAACGTTACATCTGAGACCTCTATGCACCTGTCTACTAACCCATATCTTGTACTCTGGTAATATTGTTTTCATCAAGGATGTGGAGGGACGCCTACTTTAACTTTCATCCTGCACATTCTGACTTCTTCATTGAACATGCAATAACAACTTTCAACCATTTAAATAGGCACCATACATGGTCTGTAGCCTATCACGAATGACGGATACACGAGTATCACGTAATTATTCGTACAGGATAATAGCCTGTGCTTCCATTACCGAACACCTTCACAGAACACGTCTGTCTCACTTCGTGATTTGTACTGGAATAGCCTTGGGCACGCTTGTCTGCTACCACTCTCTTTTCTTCGTCGTTCTTGTCATGCGTCACTCCTCCACCGCCAATGCTACTTTTGTCGTTGAACCAGCAATTGTGTGGATTGTTATGGTGATTTTTTTCCCACCTGTGTACTATCTGCTCTGTCAAAAAATGACGAAACTTTCTTTCCTCGTATTTCATAATTATTTAAATGATATTTAAATGTCTTTCGCTTGCAATTTTTTCATAATATAACATATTTCTTTTATCAATTTACTGAATGTAACACATTATAGATGAATTACGAGTTTACTCGTTTTTATGCACGATATCTTAAGGATGGGTAAAGTGGTCGTAATAGGCAAGTAGTCATAGTCGCAAGATCATAAATGGCATTGTGACCATCGTTTCATGATTAGAGTCCTGTTGTCCTTAAAACAAATTAAATGGCGTTGCTGATGCACGTTAAAGTCATCACATTAATATTGAGAAGTTGTGGAAGTTTCGAGTGGGATGAACTAACTCAAGTGTCAACCTTGTCCAGTGACAGAGATTCAAAATGATCAGGTCCGTTGCCTACAGCCCTCTTGTTGCTTCTAAGGGCGATGTTAGTAAGCAATCATTCACTCGTTCATTTCCGAATTGATCAAGATATTACTCTTGCTTTCTGCAATTAAGTCTTACAAGCCACCTGCTCTGATCTGAAGGATTCTTTCGTCTCTTCGGATGGTTGCCTCATTAATCGACGTTCCAATTTTTATAAAGTAAAAAAATGCTTTTTTAGTAAGTTAGATAAAATATTTGGGCGTTAATGCATTAAGATTTGATTGAAAAATCGAGTCTAATTTGTTGGGAAATTGCTGTTTCATTTATTTCTTTTTTTAATTCTTACACTTCTTAGAAATAGACTTCACACATTACCATAAACATAACAGAATACTAAAAGTAATACATCTCAGAAGAAAATATTTTATTTGTAACTTTAAAAACTTACTACATTTATTTCAAGAGAATACGAAATAGGGGAATTAATTTTTTGAAGAATTCTGGGTTGGCCTGTAAATAGTCAGAGTGTGCTAGACTTCTAATTATTGGTCAAAGCCTTGATTGTAAAGTAATATCTCCTTAGCCATAATAATTTTTATTTTTTACTCAATTTTCACATTTAATGTATATCTTATAGCCACATGTATCCTCTTTGAAATGCAATTATTTTGTTTTTGAATAGTCCCCATCCCTTACCTTGCGCTTATGATAAACCAACGGGACTAGTCCGACAAATCTATCGAAAAAGAACTCCATTGGTTATTGTTTAACTACACTAGTCTGATGATAAAGGTTTATTCTCATAGTTTGCATGAAAGTGATATCATTTCAGGAAGGCTATCTTTGGGATGAGGTGAAAGTCGCAAAGTGCATAGTCGAGTACTGATGTAACCGTTGCTCATCAGTGTTGCTGGCAGACTTAGACAAGAAGTTCTAAGAACATGACAAAGACTATGAACCACTTACCTAAAGAAAGGGCATCGAAACTAACTAGAGAGCTGTCTAAAATTCAGTTATTTCCAACACATGGTTTCCTTTTTATTGTTGATTGAAGCAAGAAACCCGTATTCATTCAAAAAAATGGAAAAAAGTGAGTTTTGAGTGGTGATTAAATAATTATATTTAAAAGAACTAACACCGAGAGATATCAAAATGGAATTGAAGGAAGTTCATAAAGCATCTGTTCTTGTGTTTGAAACTGTTTACAATTCGTTAAATGAGTTTGAATGTCGGCAAAGATCCGCAAAAGGGGAACGTCTTTCGGGATGTCTGGTGGAAGTGACCACTCTCAGAATATTGACAAAATCCACGATATGGCTTCAAATGATAATGCACGAATTAGTCAAGGCTGCATGCAAATTGCTAGTTAACGCGTTTTTAGCTTTGCACGAAAAATTTGGTACGAAAAAAATCTCGGAAAAATAGGTGCCGACACGTATTACACTACAACACTCCAAAGACAAAGTAACAGTCAATACATTGTAAGGCGGCATACTTTGTTAGGTTTTGTAAGGCGAAAGGGGTCCGAAGAATCTAAAGACGGTGAAATCAGCCGTTAAGAGGATGCTCATAGTTTTTTAGGATGCATGCGCAATCATGTACACTGATTACTTGGAAGAAAGAAAAAAAAATCTAACGAGTGTTATTTGTTATTATTGCCCCTGTTGAGCAGAAAAATCAAGAAAAAACTTCCGTACTTGGAAATGAAAAATGTCCTCTTCCAATTAGACAATGCAATACATACCTGTGCAGTTCCATTGGTTAAAATCAAAAAATTAAAATTTGAATTGATACAACATCTACCGTATTCACCAGAGTTGGTCCAAGTGAAGGTTTCTTTTTTTTTTTATTTACAAACTTTAAAAAAAATTCTCTGGGGGCAACGACTTACGTCGAACGAAGAAGTCAACTCTGAAACTGATGCCTATTTTGAGGGCATTCCAAAATTTTACTCTTCATATGGCTTAAAAATTCAGAGAAACGCTTGGAAAAGCGTACAGAGCTAAAAGGAGATTATGTTGAAAAAATCTACCTAAAACAATTCGTTTTCCCATGTTTTTAAGGATTTATTGAACGGTCCTGTACATTTCATTGAACGTTCATATAAATCGTTATCTGTTTCTAACAGCACATCTTCCCAGAATAGTAAAAAATTATATTCTATTCAGAAATGATTTTCATCCACACAATTGGGCTGGATAGAGTCACGTACGTACTCAAATTACAAATTAAACCTTGCGGAAACTGGACTTAAGATACATTTCACATAAAGTGAAGGGTTGCATGTCTTAGTTTAACCTCTCCCAAAAGGGCCATAAATAAGGTTTACTGGAAAGCGCCGTGGACAGCAGAAGATATCTATCGAGTTATATAGTTTACTTTCAAAGCAGAGCGGGTTTGAGTAGTAAACTTATGCTCAGGCGAAAGAAGGACACAATATTGGGTCATAAAGGTCCTATAAAGTTGAGTTCTATCATGAGCTAAGCTGAAAGCGAAGCTTTTGCTGCAAGCTCAATAAAGTTTTATTTTTATCTTGGCGTATGAAATATGAGGGATGTTTAAGACAGAAAGGATATTCTCGAGATGAGAAAATCTATAACGACATTCTCGAGTTTATTTCCCATCAAATAAGCTATTGGGACTCTATATATGTTATTTCATTTGAGAACCTTAGCTTGTGAATGAATCAGTACTTATGTAAAATAAAATTGTTTTATATTAGTATAGGGAATAAGAATAATCTGATAGCAATTTTTAAAAGAGTTCATAGGAGATCAAAGAGAGATCAAAAAATTTGGATAGTGAATTTTGACGAATTATTATGCTGAGAAGGAAGAGTATTTATGACATGTATCAAAACATTATAATACAATCGAATACTAAGTTTGAATTTGGAGCTATTTCCGACTCGTACTCAACTTTGAAGCTATTCAAATAAGTTAATTTTTCTATCAATCTTTGGCTATGGTTGGGTGCAGGAATCTACTCCACATTCGTAATTGATTTTTGGATCGTCTTAAAAACTGAATAAAAATCAGTTTAGTTTTCTTTATTGACACTCATCTGCATGAAATTGTATTGAATTGCTGTGACTGAAGCCCTAGGCAGCATCAGAAATGTATAATAAGATTTCCCATTTTTAAATTATTTCGTTCTGATACATTTACGCTTTCTTTCTACTAGATTGATTGAATGTTTATTAACGTTCCATTTAGGAGTAACACGAAGGCTATTGACGAATGACCTCCAAATTTGTAGCACGTTTAAGCAACTAGTATGCCTCCTAAGTTGCCATCCCATCCCAACACAATGGAAGGACTAGAGACTAGACAGGTTTAACGTTCATCAGATACTTTATACGGTGGGTCTTTGGAAGCAACAGGACTCGAACCCACGACTCGGTGGTATAAACACCATCCGTGAGCCAGTGACCATTGCCACTGACTACTGGCGACGGATCTAGTAATTTGAACCTCGGTCAATTGACGTGGAGGAAACATGAGTTGGTGCCGCCTTCTTTAATCATCAACAACTTGAGTCCTCAACCAAATTTAACTTGCATCAGCCACGCTACACTGTGGGGTCTTTAGTGATTACGAGACTCGAATTCATGGCTCGATGAAATGAACACCAATCACGATTACTGTGCTACCGGCGCTAGACAAGAATGTATATTATGTACTATATGTAACATTATTATATTATACAATTAAAGGTTACAGCTTGGTAAAGATAAATTTTCACAATTTACTTATAAGCTGATTACTGGTTCATGATAATGCAATACTTAGTTACGACATTCTGTTATTCTGAAGTATTTGTAAGTTGACGCAATGTCGGTATTGAACTGTAACCCCGTCACCTACATTGAATCAATGCCGATGTGAGAGCTTTGTATCAAGACATAAATTTAGAGTTTTAATCCTTACTTTAAGATTATTTTTATTTGCTCTTAAAGTAATAAAAATAAGTTCATCCAGCAAACGGTAAGTTCTTAGAATTCGATAGCAGGACTAGAAAAAAATATTTCGCATTGTACAATTCATTTCTAATAAAGTGTCCTGGAACTTTTACAAAGCGAATTGATGAGCCTGTAGAGATTTCTTGGAGAATGGCGTGGATGAATCTGTAATAGATTTTAATCAACACCAAGAAAAAAATTGTTACCGGTGTTAATTGCACTATTATTAATGCTGCCAAAAATATCATCCCTCGTGGTAGGCAAAAGGTCTTTAGCTGCTTCTAGAATGATGATCTTACAAAGCTTAAAGAGTAACGTAACGAGCTTAGAGATAAAGCTCAGGAAATGCAAGACGCTCAAGTTGTGCTTAATTGTGTACAGAAGAAGCAATGCGGTCTTGAAGAAAGAGATCAATAGGGCGAAGCGAACAGGCTTTAGTGAATTCATCTCTAAAGTAAATTATAAAACAGAGGCAATGAAAACCTATAAATTCATGAATAACTTTGCTCAAAAAATTGTAAGACAGAAAAAGGAGCCGTTAAAATTAAAAAAATAAGTTTCTAATCAATGATGAACAGATTTCAAATGTCTTTGTAACACTTTTTGCCTTTGAATAAAGGAAATCAGACTTCATGAAACGGAGAGACAAACTTACTAAGTGATATTATGTTTTAGCTAAAACTGTTGATGAATCCGCTGGGGATTTGTGTAACAATAATTTTACAGAGTTTGAGTTTGAATTAGCTAACTCCCAGATGAAACTGGATAATTCTCCTGGTTCTCATCTTATTTTCGCTGATTCCATTCGTCTTCCTGGATAAAAAGCAAAAAAGACGCTTATGAGGCTTTTCAGTGAAATTTGAAATAAAATTGATGCTGTTAAATCTCTATGGAAAAAGGCAAAAATCATCCCTTTGTTAAAGAAAGATAAACCAGCTTCTGACCTTAATAGATATCGACCGATCTCTTTGACTCGCATTTTGAGTCAAAGAGATCGGTCGCATTCTTTGGCAAAACCAAGAGAGAGACTTGTTACCAACAGATTAAAATGGCACCTTTAAAGGAAGGGATTCCTACATCAAGCGCAAGCTGGGTTTTTAAAAGCCTCTCCACTGAGGTGCCTGTCACCACCTTTTCTCAGTGTATTAAAGATAATCTTGATAAGAGCAACATTGTAGGTGCCATTTTTTGTAGATTTTAAAGCAGTATATGATACGGTTTGGAATACTAAGTTCCTATATAAATAAGCTACTAAACACATATCAGGAAATATGCTGCGTTGGTTCAGAGACTTTCTTGATCAGCATCTTTTAAATAGCCATTGTGGAACGGCACAATCTATTTTTAGGACCTTGCAAACTGGTCGTCCCTTGGGAGCTGTGTCAAGTTGTTTGCTGTATGATGTGTATGTTGATGATCTAATACAACCCATGATTGATGAAAATGTAAGTTCTGACAATCTAGTCGTTTGGACATCTAGTCCTAAGAGCAGAGCGAATGAAAGACTTCACATCTCCCTAAGTAATACCATATACAGATTTCATTCCTGGTATTCGGAAAACAATATGATTGTCATCATGGAGAAAAGAACCTATCACACTTTTTCAATATACCAACAGCCCCATTACAACTGGATATATCTTATAATAATCTAGCCCTCACGAGTAGTGAGAGTACCAAGTACTTAGGAGAATCTCTGGATCGTAAACTCACTTGGAAATTATATATTGACGATATCAAGCAACGGACTGAGAGGTGTATGGTACTGCTTAAACTTCTTGCTGGAGTTTGGTGGGACTGTGCTACCACAACTCTACTTGACACTTATAGGAATTTTATAAAACCCGTCGTGACTTATTGCAACGCTCCTCTAATTACAGTATCTGAGTGAGGTATAAATAGACTGGAACGATTACAAAATAATTACAGGTGATGTCAAGACCACATCTATTGACGCTTTACTTTCATACACCAATGAAATCCCTATGCAATATGAGATAAGGAAATCAGCTTTGAAACTTTATCAGAAACTAATTCGCCTACTTCATAGTAATATATATGGGTTGAATCTGGACCTTGCAGTCAAAAAGGACGGTTTTCTTCAAGCTATTTTAAAAGAGATGAACGGACTTGTTATACCCTTCCATATTGAATATTTGCTGCACCCCATAAATCCTTTGGGGTCTAGTAAATTATTATATCATTTGGACCTTATGAGCTTATGAGTCTTGTCTTAAAAGCCAGGATAGATCTGAAGCCTCGTTCAGCTCAGGGAGGGAGACTCTATTTACAATCGTTTTTCCCTCGAACCATGGTTACATATATATACTGATGGCTCAAAGCTTGAGAATAATAACGGGTCCAGTGTTGGTGTTTATTGTAAACATTTCTTCCTCTAGCTTTCGTTCGAAACAGACAAATCCGATTTGATGGTAAGGTGGAAACATTTAAGTGGCTCTGACTCAGTCGAATGTTCGTTCTCCTCTTTCCGATCAGGCTGTCATCTTCTCAGACTCACAAGGTACGATTCTGGCTATTGCCAACTGCTCTCAAGCTCCTAGCTCTATTTATATAATGCAATGTAGATCTGAGTAGTAATGAGATCAATGTAGATAATGAGAAAGTTGTGTTAAAAATATAAAACGATTGCCTTACAATGAATCACCTCCCACTGCGGTATCCCTCGAAATGAAAAATGGGATAGGATAACCAAAAAAATGTTGTTTGATTAATCAGGCC
>BMAW01095958.1:65622-95214 GCA_019974015.1 Nephila pilipes
ATATATATATATATATATATATATATATATATATATATATATATATATATATATATATATATATATATATATATATATATATATATATATATATATATAAAGAGAAGGAGATACATTGGGAAAACAGTGGGCCACCTAGATATGCAATTAAGAACGAATTGACCGAAGATGTTCCCGTTCGGAAAAACAAAGTAAGGATTATTTACGTGACACGGAAATATATGCAAGGATAAGAAGGTATATTATGGGAAGAGACGAAGTGTATAGTAGGGTACATATATATTTCTACTGGTTCGAAACATGAGAAATGTCAACTTAAGTAGATTTAGAAATCGTGTGATTACATTAATCAAAAGATTTGGTAGAATAAAATCAGAAAATAAAGATAAAACCCTAACTCTGATAGTTAAATTATAAGATACATCAAGAAATTAAATTAAATTTAAGTGAAATAATTTTATGTATGATTTATGATTATACATACATTTTTATAATTAATTATATATATATATATAATGTAAGCATGTCTTAAAACTCACACAGTCAGTTTTAGACCTTAACACCAGATTTTTTTTCCCTTAAACATTATATTATAAAATCATATAGACTTAATTACTGAAATGATGAGACATGGCTATAATAAAACAGTAATATTAAAATGAGTAGCAAACTCTCCTTCAATTAATCTTAATTGAATTTTCCCATTTTACTGCTATTCTGTTATATGTATATTAACAAATCGCATTTCTTTCATGGCAAGTCTGATCGTAGTAACTTAGTGGTACTGTGACGCTTGCCTATTCCAGGCTGACTCTTTTGTCATAGCTAACTCAATTTTTAAACACAAAGACTCAATTAGTCAATCAAAGAGACACTAGAACAGTAATTATAGAATTTATTAACTTCTAGTTAATATAACAACAATTATTAACACTCTCCCTGGCAAGGTATTTACTACCCTAATTCAACCCACCAATAATAATCTAACAGATTCTTACCACTAAGCCTTCCTCGACTGCAACTCAGATTCTGGATTAGACTCAGACCGGAATAATTGAATCGCTCCACTTTTACTCTAATCATCCACTTCAATCTCTCTTTCCATCTCTTTCAACTCCTCCTTCAACCTCTCTCTCGCGACTTTCAGTTGGAGTTTATATATTTCCTAACTCTCCCGCTTCACTTCATATCTACCTGAATTCTATCTGCATATTCACGTTTCATTTTTGGTTGGGCAAAGGTTGCTTAGCAAAAGCAATCAATCTTAATTAAAAGTCCCCAGGATTAGTGAAGAGAAACCGCGAATAGTCACAGTACTGAAAGCGTACTCGCGCTGTCGGTGGTTTTCATCTAGTCAAGATTTGAGGTCTCTTCAGACTCTCAGTGTAACCGAAGCTGATGCACATTAAATCTATCGTGACTCGAAGTCCTCCCTTTGGCGTGATGTGGAAGACAGGAGAGGGAGGTGTCTAGTGAAGTGTCGCCTTCGTTACTTGACCGAGGCTCAAAGTTATAAGGCCAATCACCTGCTGCCCTCGTGTTTCATTTAATTGCAACGTTGTTATGTAATTATTATCAAAAACAATCAGTCTACACAATATTGAATGAAACAGATTTTACAATCGTGTTGCAAAATATATATTTTTAGATTCTAGCTAAATAATTTTTAGTATTTCCAGAGGAAGAGATTTCTATAAAAAGAAAAAAAAATATTTTTAGGTGGCTAAAACGATCAATAAACTCTTAAATCTTGAAACAGTTCAAAACTCATGTATATGCTCTACTTAACTAAGACTCTAATGCATATGAATCTGTGAGACAATATTTTCATTTAAAAATGACTACTTAATTAAAAAAAAACATTAAAATAAATTGTTTATTAATTTAATATATACATATTTGTACTTTTGTGATGAGGTTATATTCCTATTCGCCTCTTGTGTCATAGTTAAATTCAAATCACTAACACTGAAAATCAATAAGTCAATCAAGAAGACGTTACACAAGTTTCACACACCATATTTATTGACAAATTGCTAGTATAACGACATATGTAACCTATTCTCCCCAAATATCGCCTTAAATATATTAACTTGTTCCACCTATATCAAACTAACTGAGTCTTACCAATGCCTTAGAGTTGAGACTGTCTCGACTTCTGAACTTCACTATGCAGCAGATAACTTGTAACAATTCTCGACCCCGTCTTCGACTCTGGAACAATTCCCACATTCTAGAACCATTCGACCTCTTTCGTGAATCTCAAGTTTAATTTATACATTTCCTTACTCCCTCGCTTCACTTTATTTCTACCTGCCAGTAATTTATATATTCACATTTTATTTTTGGTTGGGCAAAGGTTGTTTAGAAAAAGCAATCAATCTTAATTAAAAGCCCCCAAGGTTAGTGAAGAGAAACCCGCGAATAGCCCAACCTCACACTATTCCAAACAGAGTGTATGCCCTTATGTTGAAAGCTTATTTATTTATTTTTTTTACTTAAAAGTATACTTTCCATTAATTTGTACAATGAAATATAATTGGTCACTAAAATCCCATAACGCCAATAATTATTCAAATGATACGAGATAATGAATAACAGCACGAAATAACTATTTCGTGTCCTTTACGATTATGATTAATAGCTGTACACGCTACACACATAGTAATTAAACATTGCTATTTCTAAGTCTTCTCCATTTTAACAATGATTACATGGATATTATTATTCTGAATAATTTCGAGATACTTAAATTAGAGGAAATATGATAAAGATATATTTTAAAGGAATGGATACATTATGCTGAATTAATTGTATGTAATTGAACCAAATCACACGAATAAACGTTCCTAAATTTATATCTATTAAAGGAACCAGAACATCGTTAGTACTTATACCTAGAAATGTATACATAGAAACAGGATTTATGTCATGAAGACTACATATTAAAATGTGAAACATTTTGGATTCCTTAAAGTTGATACTCCTTAGCAGCTTTGTGGAATTAATTTTTATTCCCTTGTGAAACTCCTGGTTTGCTACTTTCATTGTATTGTTCCGTCACCAATAAATAGAGTTCAATCAATAACCTAATGATTAGATGGTCTAATTTTAATACAATTTCTTTATTTTCTAGATAGAATAATCAACATTCTTGATAATTATTATACGTGTTCGACCAAGCAATCGCGTGTCCTCAACTAATGATTATCAGAAATATATTTATCAAATTGGATATGTGCCAGAGTCGAATCTATCTTCAACTTCATCTATCTGTTGATATTTCCATATAAATTCTCGAGCCTCCAATTTATTATTATTGTAGCAGATGACTCTTACATTTTGTCCGATGACTCCTACAAGCTTTTGTCAATCTCACATATTTTAATTTCCACAGATTCCCTTTACCTTTTAAAACGTTTTTCTGTATTTCACTTGGTGTGTGTGTCATCAAATTTTCGATCTTTAATTTAACCAACTTCCTATTAATCTAGAGCTCTGAAACCTTGGGAATCGTTCTTACTTGCCTAACAATGCAATACTTAGACATTTGCGACAATTTTTAACTAATATTTTAAAAAACTTTGCCACCATATAAAAGCGTTGTTTTTAAAAGCGTTGGTTTTTATCTCGAATTATTTTTCATTTCTTATTTACATGGCAACTCTGCTTTTTATAGTTTATAAATTGAATTGTAACCGAGTCAAATCCTTCCTTACGTCACGAGTCTTTCAGTCCTATAAAAAAGCTCAATTGATTGTCATCAAGTGGTTGATTTTTTTCTACATTGCTCATTTTCCCGAGACCGGGAAAGGAGAGAGAGTTGTTGCGACCTTGAAATCAGGACTGTTTTAAACCCTGGTCTATTAGGTCAGAACAAGTTAACCAGTCGCTTTCTCCTGCGCCTCTCCCAACTAAGCTAAAAGAGACGTCTCACTCGGGCCTGTTAATAAGGATTTTTAAGCATCTGGCTTTGTTGTTGAAGAGATCATTAAATATTCAAATTTGCCCTCGAACAGGATAGGCAGGCGTTCTTCAATTGGAATCACATTATACTGCATCATGATTATGTCAGACAAATTGTTGCTTAGACAATTCTTCAGTGAATCGCAGACCTAGGCTGGGAAATTCTGTATGTGTGAGGCATCCCTCATTCTTCCTAGACCTAGTACCATCGGATTATTACCTGTTTATATCCAAGCAAAATTTTGGTGATGAAGAAAAAATTCCAAACTGAAGCAGCTAACTGTTTAATTCTCGACCAAGGAGTTATTGAGTTTTTAGCCTCTATAGGCAAAGCTTTTTTAAATAATGGTTGCACATTATCATAATTGGTTACTTCGAAATACCGGATTAGTAGTATTTATAAATTACTATCACACTGGAAAGAATCCATAAATAACAACGAAAAGTATTTGCACGATTAATATTATCAAATGTATTATTTTCTTTCTCTTCACGAAAGGACAGAGCTTTCAGGTTGACCTAATATTTCTAGGCCCCCTATGGGGCAAAATTAAATTACAAAATTAAACACCGAGATCCTCCTCAGATTAAAATACATGAAAGATTCGGTTCTTTCACATGGAGTACATGGTTTCAGAAAGACCTTGGAAATTTGGTTTTTATTGAGGAATAATAAAATATATCATTTTTAACTAATCTAGGAAGTTAATTTTTGTACCTTATTATCTTATAAGTATTAGTTATTATTATTAATCATGTAATTATTTTTCTTACCTTTCATAAATGCACTTTATAAACACTTTGTTCTGCCCTAAATACATTTTACAGCATGCATTTAAATTACTTCACATATTTTGGTTTAAAATGCAGAACTAAAATCAGTAATCTATTGTTTCACTTTGAAAAGATAACCTACACAAAATTGTGATATTGGAATTTCCATTTCCCTCTACACAGAACGATACATTACAGTTCATATTTCCTGAATCACAAAAAGCAAAAAGAAGGAAAAAATAATCATCTTCTTTTCAAGAAAAAAGAAAAGCAGTTTCAGCGGGAGGGGATCACTATTATCTCCCTATTGAAAAGGCTTTCGCTTCATTAATAACTGACTACGTTCTCCAGAAAAAATTGTTGATGAGGTAATTCATTAGAATTAATTACCAGCCTAATTACCAGTTATATTAATGACGTAAAACATCTGTTTTCAAATTGTTTTAGCAAACGCAATAGGACGAAACGAAAATAAATGCGTAACCTGTCAAATAATGGTAGCTGTGGTTGTAGAGTAATGTTTCCCTTTTTTTTTTTTTAGTTTTTAAAAATAAATTAGACTACTTTTCACTAAACTTTTCTATACTACTTCAATTAGTTTCTTTACCTTGAGCCAAGTACGAAACCTGAGCTGTTTGATTGATCTATTTATTAATTACACACTATTTAAAAACTCGAGAGGTATTAACAAAATGCTCAATCAGGCCAAGCTCAATCTAAAGAGTTTGGTTAATTGATTAATTGTTTGTTCATTGACTTTACACTTAAAGGCAGCACGAGGGCTAATGACGACGCCTCTCGTAATTTGAGCCTCGATCAACTGATGAGGACGACACTTAAGATGGTTCCCAACTCTCCAAATTTCTACACCACGCTATCGGTAGGCCTTACAACCTCGACGGATTTAACATGCATCACTCCTGATACATTGTAGTTCTTTGGTGATATCAGGACTTAAATCCAAGACTCGACTAAAAAATGCCTATCTTGAGCACGAAGCTGCCACTCAGTAGGTCTTTGAAGTGTAGACTCACCCTGGCAAACATCCCTCTCTCTCGCTCAGCATTTATAGTTTATGAAGACATTTTTTAGATGTATTTAAGGCTATAATATAAAATTTTCCAAATGATAAAAGAAAAGATAACAGAATTTCAAAATACAAATGTAAGTAACTTTTTTTGTACAGGAAATATACAAGACGAGGACAAAAATTTTACGCTTGAACTTGCAAACAAAAATAAGTTGTATAACCGCTGTATTCGACATTCCGATTGGCAATAGACTCTTTATTTTGAATCCCTTTTATATAACGATGTAAATAGATACCTTATTGATTACTCTTTTCTCCACAATTCTATGCCCTGCCTGCCTGTTTTGGCTCAAATGCATGAGCCACGACAGACTTCATTTGCACTAGCTCCATTAATGCATTAGGGATATCAGGGCTCGAACCCAGGGCGTAATTGTAACAATACCCTACAGGAGCTCACGACCATGACCTCTTGGTTACAAAGATTATAGTACGAAGAGATAAATTGGCAAATTTACTTAATTATTACAAAAATATTTATAAAAAAAATCCCATTTTTGAGGAGCTACTATTCGAAAACTAAAGGAAGTACAAAGTTTTTTGTTGAAAATAAATGAAATATAACACTTTAAAATTTATAAAATCAAATAAATTCAATCAGAAGAATACCACTAGGAAAAAACGAACTATAATCAAGTTTATAGAAATATCCCCATACTTTTTTCAGCTTGATCTGCATTAGAGTTTGAATGGATTAATTTATTCATGTTTTCAATTCATCAATGTGGCTCAGTAGTGGCAGAAAAACATTTTATCTTTAAAGTATTCTCAAAGAAACGATAATAATTAACTGTATTCTACAGTAATAATAAATCACACTTTTAGAAAAAAAAATAGTGAAACAACTTATGTGTTGAGCTGCTCTGTTTGTTATAGATTAATATCCCCTTGTATCTTTGGCGCTGAGAAAGAAAATCTAATTTTTATTATGATTACTTTATAAACATAGAACAATATCTTTACTTTTTTTGTGGTGAAACATATATACCCTTCGAATTTTATATTTCAGTTCTTAATGTATTTTCTTTACCTTAATTGATTTCTGACTGTTATTTGACCTTTCAGATTGAGAGTCTAGGGAATTTACCTAGTTTAATAAAATATGTATCTCAGCTCTTTTGTAGGTTTTGCATGTATTAAGCAATACTGTACCAATTCTACAGCTACAAGTTACAAAAATAGTGCTTAAACTCCTTCTTTATCGTTCTGAAAACATTCTTTTTATCTTTAACATTCAATCAAAATAAAATAACATCTAATTCTTAAAATGCTATACATGTTTTAAATTTTTAAAAGCGTTACATAATTCATTTGTTTTTTAAAAAAATTGTTTAATAAGAATAGTGTTATCGCATTGCATTTTCAAAATGCGATTATCTTATCTTACCATCTTATTTTATGTCAACAACTACATTTTTCGTAAGATATATTTCATTTAATATTTTATGCTTTCATTTTAATATATCTGAAGAGATTAGTATATCAATAATATTAGTAATTAACTGAATACTTTATTATATTATAGTCTACTTGGATAATTTTTTGTAGTATAAAGTTGGCATCATTCTTATATTTTAAAATGTTTATTACTTTTTGAAGGGTACATATATAATACAAACAGCGATTAAATGAAATAAATTGAAATCTACAGCAAAAATTTGGATTTTTTTATTCTTCTGGATAATAGTAGAATATATACTATCGACATTTTAATATTTCGTTATTTATTAACGTAATTTATCGTCTGCTTCAATTTTAATATCTGAAGTGAATACAACCTATAGCTTTAATAGTTATTTTCTGCTTTAATTGATTATCGTCTGTTGATAATTCTTGTCATTAAAAGTTTTCATTATCAATGTACTTTAAAATGTCTTATAATTTTGAATTAATTAATTAAGACAAACAGAGTTGGCTTACAATAAATAAAAATTCGCAAAAAAATGTATTTATGTTCGGCCATTGAGGTTGTGTGAGTGAAAGTAATCCAACATGGCAGGTAATGGTAAATGAGGTTTTATTAACAAATATTTAGGACAACACGAACACAGGTAGAAAACTTGGACAGATTAATAACACAATCAGGAAACACCGTACTACCGAACAGCATTATAGAAAAATCTCAATAACTATTTTTTAACAATAATTATTGAATGCATTCATAAATAATTATTTTTCACAAAATTATACAATTTTCTGTGACACACAACAACTTATAAGAATTTATAATGTTTTAAAATTAGGAGATTTATATATGCATATGTTAAGATAAATCTCTTATTATTTTCCATGTTAAAACAAAGAATGTTCACATCATTTCTTCGCTCAATATTCTTTCTAAAATAATGGCTCTGAAATATGTGGCACTTTCTTTCATCCATTTCGTTTCGAAACATCACAATCTTTATTCCGTGACAGCTAAAGAAAAGTAGGATACGGTATTCCTTTTTTTTTTTCAGTTACTTTTTTCATAAAAATAAGACTGTCTGTCCTTTTTATTTCAGTCTGGCTTTGGAGTGTCGTAAAGATTATTTCTCAAGTGTTGAAACTTCTTTCGTAGGCTCTCCGACATATCTTTGCCATTTCTCAATTCAGGTCTGAGGCGTTTTTGTTTTTTACCTACAAATATATATACATTCACTTGTTGTAGAGGTATTCCCGTATAAACAAAGATAAATAATTCTAGCTTTTAATTTGTTCGACTTACAAGAAATAAAATAATTCGAGATTAATTCATGTTTTATCATTAAAAAAAGAACTGTAAGGAATTATATGAAAATAATATTGAAATTATAACATAACATTTTGATGTAAGCCATCAAAAGTAAAATAAAAGACGGCAATCAATGAACAAAAAATAATGTAATCTACTCAATTAAAGTACCACATTAAAAGGATTATTTATACATGGTTAATTAAATTGTGATTAATTTTGTCTTAGTGAAACTACTTTTTTCTCCCCCACATGTTAATATAGATTGGGGCGAATGAGTATTTCTATTCGACTCTTGTGCCATCAATAAAATATAACTAACACAAAAATGCCAATAACTTACAAGGACCGACACTAGACAAATCTCATACAATTGTTTATTCAGTAACCATGTAATATAATGTTTGATATACGCCTGCTCTCCAGGAGATAGATTCACCCGTTCAACCAATACCGAATTAAGAGTGTCTTAACCAAAATCTCCCCAGATGAGGTTGACTTGATTTCTTGATTAAGCTACGATCTCTATCACTCGTAGCAACTCTTGATCTCGTCTACTTCCGGTAAGGCCTATACTCAACGCTAGCACCACTCGACTTCTATCGTTTAAATTCGCTTTGCTTACATACTCTCCTATCCAACCCATTTCACTTTATTTCTACCTGCCTTTAATTTGCCTAATCACGTTTCATTTTGGTTGGGAAGAAATTGTTATTTGCAGCAATCAATTTCAATTAAAATGCTCAAGGTTAATGAAGGGAAAACCAGGAATAGCCCAACGTCACAAGGTTGTATGTTCGATTCCGGATTCCTCTAAAGAACTATTGTGTTGTGAAGCAATTGCATGTTAAGTATATCGGAGATCCAAATTTTTTCATTGGAAGAAGGCAGAAGCTATGAAAATTGGGTACCAGTGAGATCTCAGGTGTCGTCTCCTTCATTTGAAATAATTCAGAAGTACGAGTTCCATTGCTAACAGCCCTCGTGTCCCTTCTGTACCGTTAATGCACAATCACTCAACTTCCATTTATTCTTATAAATCATCACCTAGAAGGAAATATCATACTTTTTTATTGATTGTTCATAAACGTTCCACTTCGAAAAAATACGAGGGCTATTGGACCTTACAATTTCGATTTTGGTAAAAGTAATGAAGACGACGCCTGAGTTTGCACCTCCCTCTCCGAGATTCCACAACATGCTATAGGGTGGATCTGGAGCATCGACAGATTTCACGTGCATCAACCCCGTTACACTGCAAATAACACAAGGATTGAAGTCTTTGTTTCCCTATATCCTGTGAAATCAACCAATGATTTTATGGGATATTGAGCCGTAAATCGATTGTTTCCTTGATATTAGGGCATTTCTAATACCGTGACTTTTTTCCCAAGTATTTGTTAAAATATCAGAGTTTTGTTTCTGTCTGTTCGATCTCACCGTCATTTTGTTGCATCAGTTCATCAGTTTGTTACATCATTAGTACAAATTAAAAGTTGCATGTAAAATCAATGTTTAATTCGTCTCCTTGAGTGGAAACTAAGAAAGGGAAAATGCTTCGTTCTCCCACTTCAGCTACGAATCAGTATCTTATTTATTATTCAATATCCAGGAATATGATTGCTTTTTTTAACGCCACACGAAAAACAACACGAGGGCTATAGGCAACAGACTTTGAAACTTTGAATCTCGGTCAAGTGACGAAGACGCCGTCTGATGAAGAGCCTCCATCTCCAAACTTTCATACCATACTTATAACACAAGGTGTTATAAGTGTTACAGGAGCCTTACAAGGTGTTACATTGTTATACATAAGATGTTACGTTGAGCCTTGACAGATTTAACGTACATCAACCCCGGCTACATGATGGGTTTTTGCTGACATCATAGCTAGAATCTACGATACAACAGAAACAGCAGGCAGCAAGTCAGTGACCATGACCACTAGGCTACAGGGGCCAAATTAGAAATGGGAAATTATTTATTAAGAATGGAAAATGGGAATGGGTCTACTCACCGTAGTGTTACCTATTGGTCATTTTTCCGTTTTGTAAGAAGTTCACGATTATGATGCCTTTTACATCCTGAAAGATACTAACTAATTAAACTAATTAAATGCAATGTATAAGGGTTTTATCAATTCAGATTCATCTTAATCTTATTAATATATTCTTTTATTACTAACTAATACACGATAAGATCATTTGGCCTACTAATTTCAAAATTCATAGTTTACAGTAATAAACAAAACACCGGTAAAAAACGAATTTTTTAAAATGGGTTTTCTTTCAAACTTCCCACTTTGCGTAACATAATTTATATACCTTAAATTTTAAGAGCAAAAGGAAACGTTGAGTCAAACTCCCATAAAAATTAAAATTGAATTTTAAAATTTAATTTTCATTAATTGTTAACAAATTAATATCTAACAAAAGAGAGTTTAAGCAATGATCCGTTTGCCTTGGCGATGGATTAGGCGACCATTTGGCGATTTGACGGGAAGGCATTAAGTTTAATTCTTTAAATAATTAGTTTTAATCAACTAATTTCATTAATTATAATTACATTATCGTATTATCATCTAAAAACAATCATGTAAAGAAAATTTCAGCTCATTTGAGTGCTTTAAATGTGAGAAAAAAAGTTGTTAAAAATTTGACCTTGACATACAATGTGAGTAGAAGAAAATCCATTAATTAAATGAGATTAGAAAGTTCCGCATCACAATGCTTAAAAGCAATGAACCAAAATGACAGTTTTAATACACTACCTGCATTGAAACCATACAAAACTCTATTTTTTTTCTTTCAAATTAGGATATTGACTTGCGTCTCTGTACTAAAAACACTCTTTCACGATAAAATAGTTTTCACTTACATATTTAACTCGGTCGGCAGTTTCCTCTCTCATACATAAATAATACATTTCACTTTTACTCCGTATCGTTTTTTCTTTACATTTAAATTCCGAGCTTAAGAGCTTTGAGAGGGAAACTGAATATGTCTTTCGAGTGTCTAAAAATGCATCAACAATGATCACATCAAAGGATGTAAACATTTTTCTCGCAGAAAAACAGTGAATATTTTACCCCGAATAGATATTCTACATGTTTCTCCGAGAGATTTTAGAGAGATTAATAATTTCATGTGGGAGAATGGGGATTGTGAAAAAAACTGTTTTCGTTGGAGAAAGGTTTAGAGTGGTACTTTAAGTTGTTCTTAAAGAGAGAGTCTTAGAATAAACGTGATACTCTATCAAAACTTAAAGATTGAAAAAGAAAACTTTGCTTTAAGCGTTTCGGATTCAACTTCTTTTGTAAAAATAACGATTTAATAAATAATGTGGCCTCTTTTGGAGTAAAAAATTTTGCGGAAACATTTTAGTACGAATAACATTTAATACAATTTCTTACCTCACTCTTAAGAGTAGAAATGTTTGGGGGAACTTCTTAGTGCAATTGACGATTTAATAAAGTTTAATTCGTCATTTAGTGTATGAAATTTTGTTGGAACTTCTTAGCTCCAATAATGATTTAATAAAAAATTTTACTCATTCGACAAGGAAAAGGTATTGAAAACTTCGTAGTACAATTAAATATTTAATAGAATTTGTTACCTCATTTGGCGTAGAAATTTTTGAAGAAATTTCTCAATTTAGATAACAACTTAATAAAATTTGTTGCTTAAAAACGTTTGTGGAAATTTCTTTCTATAAATACGGATTTAATGAAATTTTTTTTTATCTCATTTTAAATCTGCTTTTGGGAATTTCTTACAATAAATAACAATTTAATGAAACTTTTACCTCATTTGGCGCAGGAAAGTTTGTGGGAACTTCTTAACACTAATTACGATTTAATAACATTTTTACGTCATTTGGCTTAGAAATGGTTATCGAAAAAACCGTTTGATATAGAAAAATTATGCAATTATAATTTAAAAAATATTTAGATATTTTGGTATGTTAATTTTTCTGTGCAGCGATTAACAAAGAGTATTACTCTAAGAACGGATGTAAAGTGATTATTTTCTTGGCTAATCTAACTTTCAAATACTCATTTTGAAACATTCCTTTTTTCAGTCTTATTGGAAAGAAAATAAGAGAAATACAGAAAAGTTAAAAAAAAAAAAGTATACAAGAACGATCATAATTTAAAAAAAAAAAAAGTATTCAAAAATCAAAAACAGACCAATCTTGAATCAGACTTACAATAAATCAAATGAAATTTCAAAATAGCCACTTAAATTTTTCTATCCTGTTGTAAAAATGTAACGTTTTGCATGTTTGGGTTTAATTAACCTAGCGTGGCTTATATATGTTATAGACCATAACAAATAATTTACTTGACTTTTTTCAGTCATTTCCATGGTTTTTTTTTAATACAGAAAGGACATTTTACCTTTTCAAAATTCTTCTCTAGCTTTTCTATTGCTTCTATACACCTCCTTCAGCTCTTGTTTGTATAAGCTACATTGTTTGCGTAAGAACTTGGGAAGTATTAGAATATTTTTAAATTACAAATTTATTTTTCTTTGCAAGCATCATTCCTTTAAAGAACAGGCATATAGTACAGATTTATGTGTTCTTGGCGAACAAAAATCTATCATAAACAGACTTCGTTTGTTTTTCTTTACTTTCATTTGGAGCGCCATCTTATGTAACTTCCTCTTTTAGGTGCTCTGATATTTCTGAATTTTCACCCACCGCTAATTCCAGTTTGTTCTATGTTGTCACTGGGATATTTTTTTTTTCCATCCTAGTATTTGTTGTGAAATATATTCCGTTGCTCTCCAATTTCTTACAATATACAGCGTATTTTCATTGATTAATTGATTGGTATAGAGCAACAATGGCTATTTGCCCTTTAAAAATACTCTTTAAATTCGATACAATCGAGTATCAAAAATTTCAACTTCTACAAGAACGCTCTAAAAATTTTTTTCTTATCTATGGCAATTTCCAAAAGTTATCTGAACGTGCTATTGCACAATGAATCTCTCATGAAGATTTGACCTAGTAATCATTGGCGTGAATTTGCGGCCGTCATTGTTTCCATCGAGTCATGAGTTCGAGTCTTGATTTTATTGAAGACCTGCCGTGTAACGGTCCTGATGCCCGTTAGATTTGTCGATCTCTAAGGCTTACGTTGGCATGAAGTAGAAAATTAAAAATGGAGGAGTAAGCTTAGGTGCCAAACTCATCACTTGACCATTATTCAGAAATAAGAAGTTTGTCACCAGTAGCCCTTGTGTTGCTTCTAAATGTGATGTTAATAAACAATCAATTAATAAAGGTTGTGACATTGGGCTATTCGCGGTTTCTCTTCACTAACCTTGGGGACTTTCAATTGAGATTGATTGCTTTCCCTAAACAACCTTTGCCCAACCAAAAATGAAACGTGATGAAGAATGTAATATGCAAAGCAGTTAGGAATGAAGTGAAGCGGTTAAATTAAGCAGTATATAAACTCCATCTGAAGGAATAGAGAAGGAGAGGAGAAGGAGGATCAGACAGGCGTTGTAACGAGAGGAGGTGGAAGCTAAATGCTATAGTATTGAAAGGCTGCTTTAAGGATTAGAGTTGAGATCCGAGTGTAAACCACTCGGATTGAGAATTGTTCTAGTGTTTTCAGCAGTTGTTCCAGATTCAGACTTGCAGTTGGTAAGAAGCTGTTAGATTATTATTGGTGGGTAGAATTAAAGGGTTAATAAACTTGACCTGGAGAGCTATATTATTATTGTCTTAGCGGATATATATTAATAAATGTTGAAAGCTGTTTTGGTGGTTCTGTAATTATTGGTGTCGTATTGTTTAATATTAGATATTAGTGATGGCACAAGATAACATCCGGGGTAACCGGATGTTACAAGGTTTGTTTCGGTTGGTTTTGTTAACATTACAATCGAAGCAACATGGGAGCTATAGGCGACGGACCTCGTAATTATGAACCTTGGTCAGGTGATAAGAAAGGCACCTAAGTGGACACGTCCCTCTCCTAAATTGAACACCACTTCAATGGGAGAACTTTGATCCTCGACACATTTATCGCTCATCAGCCCCGACTTCGTGGTGGGTCTTTAATGGCTTCAAGACCTGAACCGACGACTCGGGGAAATCCGCCGAGGGCGAACCAAATACCATGACCATTAGGCTACCGCTGCCACATCAATTTATCAAAAAGAAATTTCATGTACGAAAACGGAATTCTCTCTTCTCTGAATTGAGTGAAGTTTAAAAATAATAAAATTAGTTTTGATTACATTATGGGTCACAGGCCGTTGATAGAATTAGTGCATGTAATTGTTTGAATTAAAAGAGAGATGAAAGAAAGAGAAATAGATCAAATTGATCAAATCATATTAAAAATAGATCAAATTACATTAAATGATAGACTATGAAATAATACAAGTATTAGTACGAATAAATTATTTATTATTGTAGATTCTTAAAAATTTAACATTACGATAATACAAATAGGTTCATCTTATCATCCATCTGATGAGGAGAAGCAGTGAATTATCCTTTCCATTGCACAGTGTACACGTACGCTCTTAAATGATCTTAATGTTTCTCTTAAATAATCTCTACTTCTTAAAATTTTACAACTTGATAAAATGATATCAATATTTGAAAAGGTTTTAATAGGAAAAATAAGGTTGTTTTAATCTATTTTTTACCTTTATACTAAGTGTCTATTCTAAATTAAAAACTTGTTTCTCTTACAATAATGACGATATGCACTCCCCCTCCCTCGAAAAAAAGTTACTTTCAAGGTACTCCACTGCCAGGCATTGTCTTTTTAATGTGCAACAGCTTAAAAATGTTTCTCTTACCAACTTGATTGAGCTCCAATACTTTCTGCTACGTCAAAAAAGAATCGTTTAATGTTCCAATATTTAAAGCATTGAAAGAAGTACAAACTGCTTTTACAAATTGCCCTGCGTTGGTTTGTGTAACATGATGTGGTCCTGATTATATGATTTTAATGAATTATAATTCCTGTATATTAAAGTCAGGGTTGTTGGGAGGTTGACAACGCAATTGAATGCTTCAGCCATCTTTAAGTATATCTACTCTCTCTTCTATGATCTATCTAATCGTACTTCTACAATTCACTTTCGTTCCAAGCATAGATGAAATAATTGCTGTAGGACACAAATGTATTTCAATAATGTAAACAATTATTTTTCGAATCCTTATTTATTGTTTCTCTATAAAAAGGAATGCTCTATGCTAGCTTCCAGTCTCTCCACGAAGGTACTAACAATTTCTAAGAAAATATTAAAGATTACTCTTACTTGAATACTCTGACAGCAAATCCACAGAGAGGAAAATCCTATCAAACATCGTTGAGCTCGAGATCTGTAGGTCACACAGACACACAAGTAACACCAACGCACCATTCAAAGTCTTCACATATTTACTATCTTTCTACAATCGCAATCCATATATTATCTTATCCTTTCTATCTCTGCCAATCCATCTCTGTCACTGTAATACGATTTGATCTTTTCATCCTTCCATTCACAGCGTTTGTAAAGCTTACCTAATTTGCAGAACCACGTTTCATTTGGTTGGAAAAAAGCTGGAAACTTAATATGAAGTCAGACAGAAACCCAGATGTTATTTAAAGGAAATTTTACTTATAGTCCATGGCTCAGGTCTTTCATTTATAATGTTTCTCTTTAGGTCCAATAAAATCGAATTTTTTCTCAGATCTTAAATCGCGTTTCTTCCCCATAGCTCTATAAAAAAGAATATAAATCGACGTAAAATATCAAAATTGTATTTTACGGGAGTGGAATCTAAAATATTCGTAACCACTTTTCCTGTTTCTCCTCCTTAATCTGAACTAAAAGTTAAATTCGTTCTCGTTAGAAATCCGGATCTTGTAATCCATTACTCATATCTTAACTAATAAAAATCAATTAATTCACACCTCTATATTCTAATCTTTTAAAGAATAAGATTAATAACAATGCATACAATCTCAAAATATTTTTTTTTTAATTTTTAAACTTTCTGCTTAATATTCGTATTGCACCCCTCTTCCGTTTAGACTTTTTGAAAGTATTTTTAGACTTTACTTTTCCTATTGGAATCACTTTATCAAAAGGCATATCACATTCCTAAATTGTATTTCTAAATATACTCATCATCAAAAAAGGTTATACCCAGAAAAAAAAATAAACAAGACCCTCAAATGGTAATCAAGGAATAGTTTCGTCTCTATTAGATAAGCAAACGTATAAGGTTTCAGCGTTGGCGGCACTAGTGATGTCAGCAAACAACTTATAGTGCCATTATGAATCCTTTAAAGGTTTTCTCCCAAGGCGTAAATTTGATTCTAATCAGAGTGTATGGGTTCAATTGATTTCTTTCAAGGTAAAAATACCATTGAAAAGAAACCGAGAGATAATTAAACTTATGCACATCATTATGAATAACCGTATCGTATAGCTGCATGAATGCGAATGGTAATTCTGTCAGATTGCGCATCATATCGATCCTGTAGATTATGCAGGCGGAATTGGGTACGATTAATCTATCACTCCCGACAAGTAAGCTTGAGGATATATACACAGGCTACTAATAAGGAAGATCAAAGAATTGTTCGGAAAGCGTGAAGTACACCAATAGCCACTATTACAGACATAATACAGGCATCGATACCCTCCTACATCATCTGTTAAGTAACAGTACCATTAGCAGACGGTTGCGTGCTTTTGGATTCCTTGCACATAGACCAGTACTAAGATTTTTCCTGATATCCTAACAACGACGTTAGAGACAACAATGGTGTTACGAAAGAGTAGTAGGGAGGCTTGCGGAATGGCAGCGAGTCATCTTTAGTGATAAAATTCGCTTTCGTCTTGGTGAGGATAACTGCAGCCGCGAATGGAGGCAATGTAGTCAACACCACATTTACACGAGGGTCGACCGCCATCGGTCTTCATCAGCACTGCTTTGATGTTCCAAAAGTAGGTTAGTGAGGTTATTCAACCGCTGTACATTTTTTTTATGAATTACCATCCCAGTCCCTTATTTCAAAAAGACAAAACTTTTGATCATACCTCTCCCATCTCAAGAGCTTGGCATCTATACTATGTAGTAGCCAGCAGCACTACCAGAAAACTTATAGAATGCTGTAGGTCGTACTGTTAAGGCTGCCCAGCTACCACAAAATGAGTTCGATTCTTAAGCAAAAATTAAAACCTCATGGAATGAATTGAGTCAAGACACCGTTAAGGGCATATACGATTCCATGCAACGATATGTAGCAGAATATGTTAGAAATAATGGTGGCCCAACAACCTACTGATAATTGTAATGATTTTTTTTCTTTTTGCCATTAATTGTTTTCGTACCCAAGATTAGTTTGTAAAAGTTCCTTGTTGCTGGTGAGCATTATCTTTCAAAAGCATTATATTTCAATCTGAATATTCCTTCTAGAGAAACTTCTCTTTTTTTATGTCAGTGTATTTCTTACGCCACCAATTGTTCAATATCTTTTCAACTTCTGTGTACGTCTATTATTCCTTCAACGCTTTGTTTGATTTATTGTTGCTGAAGTTAAACCGAAGCAAAATAGAATGTCTGTTGAGAAATTAAGTCTGTTTACCTAATAGGAGATATCGTAAAGTCTTAACTATTTCCAAGAAACAATATTATATATGGATAAAATTTATTCTACTTATTAATTTATCCTCATTTACAGAATTTCTTACGTTACATATATTAATTTTGATTGGTTTGGTCTCAGGAAGTCGTAGGTTGAATAAAATCTCAATACCGTAAGAATTTAGTTATTATTCGGGAATATTGGAAAACTGTATTTATTATACTAAATAATAATCGATATCTCGAAACATATTTTTTTTATAATTCTTATGACGTTTTTACAAAGTGATTCTCCAGAATTACATATTTCTTCCAACATTTCCTGGCCTTTTGAAAACCGTTATTATAAAACTTACCAAATTGAACATTATTTACTCCATACTGCAAGTTACCTTAATTTATTTAATTCTTCCTAAAACTACACTAATTAAAATTTAATAGCTAGAATGTACTACATTACACGTATATTGATAAAACAATAAGCAGAATAAATTTTATACGAGTATTTTAGTTTACTTTTTAATAATAATTAAGACTTTAAGAAACACTTTCATACATTACAAATGGAGATAAAGATCCCATAAAGATATCTCCGTTCCAATTTTCCGAAGAAAAAATTCCATCTCAGAACACTAACTTATCCATGTTGCGGGTTACTTTTATCTAAGGCTTCCTGAAACCAAACAAATCTCTCGTACATCACTCAAGGAAGATCGAACACTCCAAAAGAGCTTAGATCTGCCTTTCCGAATTCCAAAGCAGAAAAATGAAGGGGAAAAAATATCGCAGCAACGGAAGGAGAAAAAAGACGTACCAAAGTCAATAAAATTTGCAGGAATTATCCAAATACGTTGATCAGTTCCATACAGATAAGTCAATCAAACCCTAAGTGTACTAAATAGATAATTTATATCAAAAACACAAATATTCCAGAAACATACGATAAATGCATGATACAAATAAATAATGATTCGAGATAAAAACCAATGCTTTTATACTGTGTCAAAGTTTATTAGAAAAATAATCAAAGTATTAAATAAAACTTGTAACAAATTTTAGCGATATTTTGCCAAATGTCTTTGATGAACGTTAAGTCTGGTCCGCTACACAGACTTACCATTCATCAAAAAAAAAAAATCAAGTTTTGCAATTTTTGAAATCATTGTTGGGCTAAACTAAATTAATAAAAAATAATTATTATTATATTAATTAAACATGTCGCAAATCTCTAAATATTGCATTTTTAGGCGAGTAAGAACGATTCCCAAGGTTTCAGAACTCTAGCTTGATGGGAAGTTGATTAAGTTAATGATCAAAAATTTGATGACACACTGACACACACACATCAAGTGAAATACATAAAAACGCTGTAAAAATACAGCCAGCAAGGACAAAGAGTAATAGCAAACCTACGCAATATAAAAATCTACAGTTTAATAATTCGAGATCAAAACTAACGTTTTTAAAAATAACGTTTTTATATGGTGGCAAAGTTTATTAAAAAAAATTATTGAAACAATAGTTAAAACTGGTCGCAAATATCTAAATATTGCATTGAAAGGCAAGTAAGAACGGTTCCCGAAATTTCAGAGCACTAGCTTGATGGGAAGTTGGTTAAATTAACGATAGAATATTTGATGACACACTGATACACACACAGACAAACACACACCAAGTGAAATACATAAAAACGTTAAAACTAACTAAAATTAATGAATTCATCCGGTAAATTAAATGGTTGGAATGCAGTTTAACCCAACCACCCTTGACGATAAGAATTATTTGGAAGTATTTTGCCAAATATGGCTACCCTGGTCCGTTTTACAGACTTAACGTTCAGCCAAAACAAATCGCCAAGTTTGGTGCCAATTTTTGAAATCGTGCCAAGTGGTTGATCTAAACTGCATTATTAAGGAAAATATTAGTTAAAACTTGTCACAAATGCCTAAATATTGCATTGTTAGGCGAGTAAGAATGATTTCCAAAGTTTCAGAACTCTAGCGATGGGAAGTTGGTTAAAATAACGATCGAAAATTTGATGACACACACACTCACACACACACCAAGTGAAATTCAGAAAAACGTTGTAAAAATACAAGACAATAATCCAAAAAAGAAGATATAAAAAATATTAATCTAAGAACGGAATTACGGTTAATTCAATTTTTCAAAATTAAAACTAAAATTCAAGAAAACAGAATTCTGAAATTGCAACTATAATTTCCACCTAATGTCAATTATGACGAAAACAACATCAGAGTGTTAACGCGTTCTCCAAATTTCCTCACCAAACTGACATGAGGGCTTAAAGTCCTAACAAATTTAAGATATAACAGTTCCGCTACATGGTACATCGTTTTTTGGTATTATGACTTGAGCCCACAAACAAGTATGGGCGCATACTCATGACTATGAACAATCAGCTATTGAATATCCCGGTGACATGATTTGGAAGTTAGGAGAAGGAGGTACCAGCACAGGTGTCGTCCTCGTCACTTGAGTCGAGGCTCAAAATTACAACGTGCGTAGCAAATAGCCCTCGTGTTGCTTCTAAAGCGACGTTAATGAAACCAACCAACCAACCTACTGACTATCTACTGTTTCTGTTTTATGTAGAGTGTAGATGCTACAACTTCTATTTCTTTTAAAAGTTTTTAATTTAAGATATCTACTATTAAGGATAAACCTATTAGATGAATACTTTTAAAATTACACTTACTGAAAAGGAATATGAAAAAATTTCGTTTTAGGAAATTGGGATAATCAAAGTATCGCTAATACTTTTTTAGTTTTAGGAGATATTTCGAATCATGCGTTATCCTCGCGTTCAATAACTCTTAAGCCTGCTTCACACATAGTTTTACTATGGATCCTTCAACCACCCCGATGGTAAACCCAGATAAGTATCCAAGCCCATTAAAGATTCAGAAAAGTAATGAGCATAAGATACAAAGGAAACAAAAACAAAAGGGAGAAGTCAGCGCTCTAAAAGTTTGAGACAAGAACTAGACGTGAAGAAGAAAACCGCTACTCTCTTGATCTTAATGCGCAGACGCCCAAAAGATAAGAATTCCGACAAAGCGGAGGTGAACAAAAGATGAGTTTGAGACACACTTTTCGAAAGTTTAACGTTAAAAGTAGACCATTTTGGAACTTTTTTTATTTATTTTTCATTTGGATTTGAATGCGGTGCGACATTGACATGTATTGCAGAATGATGATCTTTTGATATTTATCGAACGGAACATTTTGTTAGGTTTCATAAGTTCGCTATGTATTTGTCATTGATAAAGGTCCACGATTTCACAGCATTCTCTTTTTCATTTTCAAGACTGGTTTAAAGGGGTTTAGGGCAAGTTGTCTTAGTAAACAGTATACCCATTTCCTAAGGCTCCCGTCTACCCGCCATTTTGATTTCGTGAACGTAATGTTAATCCTATAGAATTTTGAATTTAATTCTCACATCTTTACTGTTTGATCTATTTGAATACAATCAAGTGCATCTGAAAGAGCAGAAAATAATGAGTGCTTCTGTGGAATTACTTTTTTCTTCTGATTTTTAAAAATAATTTTATTCTTATTTTAATCATTCGTTTTTCAGTTTTCCGGTCTTTAAAGAATATGACCCGTGTGGTGACCGGGAAGTAGCTCATGCATGTCGTAAGAGGCGACTAAAATGGGTACCCAGCGTCTGGGGGTATAGCCGGGCTCCCTGCCCCTGGGGATTATATCAGGGGGCCTCAGGGACTTGCCTTCTTCAGGTAAGTACGGGCATCATGACCCCGAGGCACCTTACCGATCTTTTTTCTTTCCCGTGGGGTTTACTGCCTTTGGTAAACACGGGTGACGCACTCCCGGGATACCTTAGCGATCCTTCTCTATTTTCGACCCTCCTTGTCAACCATTTTTACCTTTTTTTCAACTTCACGTCTAGACCACAGTTTAATCTTGTTTGGCGCAGCATAGCCATATTTGGCTCTTGCGCCAATAAACTTTACATTCACTCACTCACTTTAAAGAATATTTTCAAATATTTTTAAAAATCGAAGGGAAAAAGTAATTCCACAGAAGCATTCATTATTTTTTGCTCTTTCAGGTGCACTTTATTGCATTCAAATAGATCAAATAATAAAGATGGGAGAAATCAAGTCGAAATTCCGTAGGATTAACATTAAGCAGATGAAATCAAAATGTTGGGTAAAAGGGAGCCTTAAGGTGTTTTCGTAGTTCGTCTACACTTTTCATCCCCAGTTATCATCCCGCCAAAAAAGTTTCTTTTTCATTTTTTTTCGAGCATGCAAATATAAGCATATGACATCTCGATTATACACATTTTTCTCACTTTATTCGCGATGTACCCGTCTAGAATATTTATAAATCAACGGAAGATTATATCTAATATACTCATGAAGAGCATTTATCTAATAACAACGGAATTTATAATATACAATAAATGTTATTTATTGTACAAAAATTTTATTATTTAGTTTAAAAACCGAACAAATGTTTGTTTTTGTTTTCTCAAATAGACCGAACTTTGTCTGCATACCCAATATTGGTGGATCAAAAATTGTAAAATTAAAATTAGCTTTGCTAATTTCATTTTAACGTGTGTAAAGGTGTTTTTCTTCCGTTAAGTTCTAGATAAAGTAGACTGATTCAAAATGGATGTTAATAAATATGAATAAACGACTTTCCGAGTCCCAGGTTCCACAGAAGCAATTACTATCAAAAATAGAAAATACGTTCATCAAATTCCTAATGCATTTTATTTCCACGAGTAAAACATATTAAAGTACAAACACGCCGCCAAAGTTAACAACAAAGAGATAAAAACGGACGATTTACTATCATATTAAATATTAAAACATGAGCAAAAGATAAATTATTAAAGTAAACGATAATATTCTGTTCGTATGCTAAAATAAAGCAAATGTGAAATTAAATGCATCTTAACTAAGTAAATATGTCTTAAGCAAACTAAATGTATTATTATAATCATAATGATATCAATATTTTGAACCTAACTCAATGTATCCTTTATTTTATGCCCAAGCATTTTTGTTGATGCCATTTTCTCAAAACAACATTACGTAAGCATATGTTAATAATTAGAGTAACGTTACGCAACAAAATAAGTTAACAATGTAAAAGTACGGTAAACATAATTAATGTATACATTTATGCAATATTGTGAGTGACTTTACAAAGGAAACCATTAATTTTTCTTGTGTTGTTAAAGTATGTATTTGAATACGATTTCACACAAAGCGAGGAACACACGTAACGTTTATACCTAATTCCGTGACTATTCCACATGACTGTGAGGAACAACACAAAAGAGCCATTTCTACATTCATTGTATAATAATGATTAATAATTATATACGAGATATAATATTACGCACTTAGTAATTAATTATTGCTATTTCATAGCACCATTCATTTTAACGATGATAATATGAGCATCATTATTCTGAATAATTCCGAGGCATTTTAATTGAATGAAATTTGAGTTGAGATATTGAAGTGAATGCTAAATTAATATTACACAATTTATCAATGGATGTTATAATTCACCCATTTGCACATCTGGTAATATACATCTTGTATTTCGAAATTCATGAGAAAAAATTAAAGGGGTGATAGAACACAGCTAAACAAACGATTCTTACCCTGCAATGCATAGACAGAGAGCAAGTGCTGAACCTTGAGACGTTGCTGTAATGGAAAACATAAAGCGTGAGCTTTCTTACATATCGTCATTTCTACCATAGATTTCAGGAGGTATGGTGATGTACAGTAATCAGGAAAAAGTATTAGCCTAAGAAATCTTGAAGCCTGCCTATGGTTTCATTACTCGTATAACAGACTGGATGTTTCGAATTTCCCAGATTACTGTATGTCGCCATGCTTCCTAAAATTCACAGTAGTAATAACGATGTGTAAGAAAAATCGCGCTTTATGTCCTCCATCACAGTGTTGTCTAGAGGATCAACGCTTGCTCTCTGTCTTTGCATTGTATGGTAAAGATCGCTTGTTTAGAATATTTCTAACTCCTCTTAAATTTTTTCCATGAATTACGAAATACCATTTATAAACAAGGAATATTATATAAGGTGGTCTTGATTTGTTAACTAATTAGGAATTATTTTGGCTCCAGAGATATTTTATGTGTAAGGTACGAGGCTACATATATATCATCTAAATAATGCAATATTAATTTTTCGACACAGACCCCATTCCTGTCTCCTCACTGGAGCCAATGCATGAACAGTCCATCATCAGATTTCTGGTGCTAGGAGTTAACAGCAGCTAGCACCTCAGTATCCGAATAAAATTGATGTCTTTAAAAATGTTCTTTCATCTTTGTGAAGAGGTAAATGTTGCAAGATTCAAGGTGGCGGTTGCAGTCACATTTCTCTGCTTCGAACTTATCTTCCCGTAGGTCGCCATCTTCTGTTCTGAGCACTTCAATGACTCTGAGAAACATTAAAAACAAGTGCAGTGTAAATAATTCGAGATAAAAACCAACGTTTTTAAAAACAACGTTTTTATATAGTGGCAAAATTTATTAAGAAAGATTATTGAAATATTAGTTAAAACTGGTCGCAAATATCTAAATATTGCATTGTTAGGCAAGTAAGAACGGTTCCCGAAATTTCAGAACTCTAGCTTCATGGGAAGTTGGTTAATTTAACGATAGAAAATTTGATGACACACACACACACAGAAACACGAACCAAGTGAAATACATAAAAACGTTAAAAGTAACTAAAATTAATTAATTAATTCTGTAAATTAAATGGTTGGAATGCAGTTTAACCCAATCACTCTTGGCGACAAGAATTATTTGGCAGTATTTTGCCAAATGTGGCTACCCTGGTCCGTTTTACGGACTTAACGTTCAGCCAAACAAAAAAATCGCCAAGTTTGATGCCAATTTTTGAAATCGCGCCAAGTGGTTGGGATAAACTGCATTATTGAAGAAAATACTAGCTAAAACTTGTCGCAAATGTCCAAATATCGTATTGTTAGGCTAGTGAGAACGATTCCCAAGGTTTCAGATTTCTAGCATGATGGGAAGTTGGTTAAATTAACGATCGAAAATTTGATGACACACACACACACACACACCAAGTGAAATTCAGAAAAACGTTTTAAAAGAATACATCAGAAGTGTGGCTGTTAAATACCGGGACTGGCACTGCTACTGAATAAATATGCATGCACCAAATGCTAGCGACCGACAGCTGTTTAGCGTGAAGCCTTCTCTTTCGAATGCAATGCATTTCGCTTCACTAAAAATCCAGGAACCCGTAGCCTTCGTTCACTTTTGAGTTATTTTTTGTTTTGCCCTGAAAAATGATAAGTGTAGCAACGAATTGTACGGAACTTTCACATGAAACTTGGGAAAAACCGTTACGGAAACAAATGATTTTTTGAAAGAAGCGTATGGTTATGAATGTGTATCTCAATTTTGAATGATTTAAGCGTTTTCAAGATGGCCGAGAAGACGTTGAAGAGGATTCACGCCTGGGTCACCCTCCCACGTCAAAAACGAATGATTATATCCAAACGTTATCGAATTTGATTATTATATCAAATTATATCGATGCGGTTCGAAACGTTATCGATACGAACGATTATATCGAATTTGGTTCGATTTGATCGTCAGCTATGTATTCGTGCGTTTGCTGAGATTGTAGGAATTGACAAAAGATTCAAAGGCAAATTTTTCCATCAAGACAATGCACTGGTTCATTCCACTTTGACTGTCAAGAGGTTTCCAGCCAAGTACAATATCCCAGTATTAGATCATCCGCCGTATTCACCGGATATTGAGCCAAGCGACTTCTACCTATTTCCTAAGATGAAATCTGCATTAAAAAGAACAAAATTTGAGTCTGTTGAGGTTGTGATAGAAAAAGCGGCATGTGTCTTGATGGAGCTGACAGAAGAAGACTTCCAGCACTGTTTCGAACAATGGTAGATTCGCATGGAGCGTTGTAGGGATAGAGAAGGGTTGTCTATTGAAGGTGATAATAAGTAAATATGTATGACATCAAAATCAAACTTTTTGAAGTGTCCGTTTCGTTATTCAGTATTTCGTTATTCACACGTTGTAAAGCTTTTATATGCAATAAAAATTGCAAATTTCTGGTAACAAATAAAAAAGCCAAAGGTCACAGAAACATTACTTTTCATTCATATATCTTAAAGCTTCCATCTATCGGTTATTTTGATTTTCGTGAATGTGATGTTAATCCTATGGAATTTTTCTACTATCAACCTCAAAGTTATTCAATTTTATCTGTTTCAAAGCTAAAAATATTACACGAAATAGCGAAAAACATTGAATGTTTCGAGGAGCTACAATTTCCCTCCATTTTTTTAGATAATTTTATCCCTATTTTAAGGATTGGTTTGTGTGTCTTAGTGCATTAAAGAAATATTTTCAAACATTTTCAAGTATTTTAGGGAAAATATAATTCTTCAGAAACTCTTATTATTTTTTTGTTATTTCGGGTGCATTGTTTTGCTTTCAAATAGATAAAATAGTAAGTATTTGAGGACCCGGGAATTGAAATGCCATTGAATTAACATTTCATTAACAAATTCAAAATGGTCGGTAGATGGTAACCTTATAATAAACATTTGAAATTCAGTAAATAAATGGCTATTTCTTTTTTTTTTCTTACCATAAAAGCTGAAAACAATAACTTCATAAAATTCTGAAGATAATAATTTTTTGGTTTTTTCATAAATTACCTGTTTCATTCTTAAGATTCCAGAATTTAGTCATCATTTGTGGTTAAAACATCATTATGCTGCAAGTAACCCCCAGAAAAAAATTCATAATTATCCCATGTGCTGATGAAATTCTTCTAGTGAAAGTGTGATGTAACATTAACTTCTATGTTTGAGATTGGCTTTCTTGATTATATCCATCCTAACTGAAGTAAATCCATCGTAATAAAATGAAGTCAGCAAAAAGATTGTGCACTAAAGTGAATTAAATTTCATTTAACTAAAATTTCTAGAATCGGCTCAAGTAAATTATAAAAAAAAATAAATCGACCTTATTAAGTTATAAACAAATGAATATTGTTTCGATAGATATAAAAATATTTCTCCTCCTTATTATTTTTTTTTTCCTTTCGACTATAATCACTTAGATGAAATTGGAAGAAAACTTATACACCGATGGTCATAGCTGCCAATTATTGTGAAGAATGCCTTTTTTGAATATCTATGAAATGTATTTTAAGAAATAAAATTATAAACACACTAACATATGCTTTGACTTTTGCCTCCTCTGGGTAAAGCTTATTTGAATCCTTAGCTGTTTGAAGTAAAATTCATCAAGAATTTAATCCGGCGTCAAATTCCCTGACTAGGTCAGATCAAACTTAAGTTTCGAAATGTTTTCACTTTTGAAGTCAGCAAGATTCAGATTTAATCTGAATTTAATTCCAATTACCTTTTGATCAATTAATACACAGAAACGATTCTCATAGCTTTAAATTTCACTGTTGATTCTCAATTTCAAATGATATGTAATATTTGTTCATTATTGAATAAGAGTTTCTTTTACTAATAGAAAAGAACATTTTATAGAGAAATTGATGAGTTTATATTTCTTGCATTTTAAATTTCATGACTTGATGTTATGTAATTTTCTATGACTTTCTCTCTATTTAATCAAGTTTATCTTTCTGTTGTAATAGCTTAAAAGTCATGTCAAATTCCAGAATTCCCATTACACCGCTTTAAATGACAGGCACACATTGAAATGAAAATGCGAAGGGAAATTCTTCATCAGAAGGAACAAGCAGTTTTTCAAACGAAGGAATCACGAAGTACTTTTGTTCCCATCCCCCCCCTCAATCCATGGAATTAAGATTTAGCAACTAATAAATACAGGGCTAAGTGATCAGTACGACCTGCACTCGAAAGTTATTGTCTTTTTCGGAAAAAAACAATTGGGGATGTCTTTATGGTATTGTTTGAGTTTGAAATGAAATAAATGAAACATGACTTATGTAGATTAGATTGGATTTTGTGAAGTGTAGTTAATGGAATTGAAGAAATGCACATATAAGAAACAAAGCGTTGAATACTGCGCAGGCAGTTTAGTATATGATAGTGAGAGGAAGTTATCTCGAGAAACATTGGTATTGGTTTTATTTTATCAATCGATTGCTTATTAATGTTTCACTAAGAAGCAATGCAAAAATCTATCGTTGATGGACTCGTAATTTTGAGCATCGATCATCACCTGAACTGGAACTTACGTCAATAAACTTTCACGAAATGCCAATGGGAAGACTTGAGACACAGACTGGAGCATCATCATACCCGCTACTTGGGATGTTTTCGGTTACACTAGGACTCGAATCTATGACTAGACCGAAACAGTGCTGTCCTTGATGCCGTGATCAAAACATCGTTATTAAATTGACTCTGAATTTGAATACAACCCGCATGAACCTACATTGAATTAGCAACTCTAATCTTCAACTTTAATTCGTCTAAGGTTTTGATCCCGATAGGATTGGTCGGTAAGAATTACAATATTCATTTTTTTAACCGTTAAATGTGTTAAGGAGTAATCACCACAAATAAAATACAAGTAAAGGTTTATTATTGAATTTTTAAATTAAAATGAAAAATCTTGGTTATCATAATTGTGAGCAAATAATTAATTTGACAGTGTAATTGTGCGATTGTTCTCATAAGTTTAGTAATAACCGCACAGAAAATTATGTTACAGGAGCGTTACATAAGGACTATTTGAACAGAAATGACTATAAGTGATAAAAATAGAGAATTATTTTTTCGTGGTTATTAATAAATTTTTTCTCAGATTAAAGACGTTTCTTTATTAAAATACAGCTTAACGGCAAAAAACGAGGTTTTTCCAATCCATATATAGTAGAAAAATGCATTTGCGCATTAAAAATGAAAAAAAATTCTATTAATTTTTTTTTCTTTCTATATATTTTGCGCTCGTTCTTCGTTCTTATTCGTGTATAGGATTAATAGTCTGCTGGGATTGATATAACATTATTTTTTTTGCAAAAAATGCTTTAAATTATTTGATTTGCTTTTAAAAGCTGTGTTTTTCTTTAAAAAAATATTTTCTTCTGATATTAAAAGTTCCTCGCTTTGTTAAAATAAATTCGTTTCTAATTCTACTTTTTAAAATGCTTTATTCTTTTTTAAAATTCAAGTATTGTTCGTTTAATTTCAATGAAGTTTATTTCCAGTGTTTTTGCTTTCCGAAACTAAAAAACATGCACAAACAATTTGGAACTTATATATTATCACTAACAGAAGCTTCCGTTTAGTTGTAATACATTTTTTCGGGCTATTGTTTTAGGTGGAACACTTTTGGCGTACCTGGTCACTTTTCAATTTTAAAT
>BMAW01095958.1:95224-112649 GCA_019974015.1 Nephila pilipes
GATTTAAATAATATAGAACAGAGATATTTAAGTGTAGAGAAAAACATTAATGATGGATTTTTGGATCTCTGACCGATTAGTCAATGAAAATTAAGTGTATTCTTATAATAATAGTTTTTAGACTCGAAGAGGTGTATGGAGTATTTCTCTGACTGCTCAACCCGCGATTTCTTCGAGCATTAATTTTTTTTTCTGAACATTCAAATCAATATTCAAATGATTCTTTAAAACGAAATTATTCTACAGAATTGCACTCCGAAATACATGTAGATTTTAAATATGTAATAAGAAATGCTCAATTTTTGCAGCAATTTTGTTAAAAGGATTGAGCAATCAGAGAAAGAGATAACAGATGTAAAACCACAGTCATGTAATATGGATTTTGTGTGTAATAATTATTATAAGGATCGAATAAACCAAATTTGTGTTCGGAATTTGTTTCATCGTATCAATTAAAAATAGTTAAACTATTAGTTAATAAGGGGGGGGGGGAATTAAGAGAAAGAAGTCATCCCAAAGACGTTACAGAAGTATATTGCTACAGTATGGCATATTAGATTACTTGTTTAAAATCCTTTTTGGTTAATAATGGAAGGATTAAGTCAAAGAAGTAATCCCGAGGCATTATAATGTTATATTGTAACATATTAGCAAATTATTTGTATAAATAATCACCTTTTTAATTGAAGTTAATTCTTTTGCTGCTGTCTTTTTTTGAAGAAACAAACAAATAATTTCATCAATTAACAACCAGCAGCTATCACTAACTTAACTTAAATAATTTTTATTCTCCAACAAGAGTGACTCAGCCTTGAGTGCAGAATCAGAGAGTTATCCACGATGGTCACATATAAGGTTATTAAACAAGATTCAGAAATGAATATTTTGGAATAAATTAGTATGTGCGAGTTTATATCTCTGTTACTATTTTGGGCTTCCATTTTATTTGCTTCTTGTATGAAAATGACTTCTACAAAAACAAGTAAGAATTGAAAATAAAGCTGAACAAAGAATTGTAATATGAATCTTTTGTACTCTTTACAATGAATATTCCCATAAAAAGAAATGTTAAGGCAAGTTGACAATTTATATATTTCAACTTTTTAAAAAGTGTATAATAACTTTTTATTGCTGTTTTCAAAACTTTTTCTTAAAAAGATTCCTTTGAAATCTCGAGATTAAAGAATAATAAATATTTCCAACGGAAAGGCTCTTATTTCTCGAACAAGAAAATTATGACTCATTCACTTGTTATGAGAGAAAAAAGCCAAAAATGATTTTGAGAAAATTAAACCAACATCATCAGTGCTACTTTTAGGAAAAGTCAAACTGGAAATAACTTTATACCTTCAACAGGAATTTTTACATCTTTTTTGTAACTAACTAAAAATTGTTGCCTATTTTGAGATTTGCTTGTAAAATATAGCATTATTTGTATTTCAAAATACTTCTCATTTTAAGAAATTGTTTAAATAAAATTATTATAAAAGTAATCGCAGAAAGAAATTTTTTAATTAAATCAAAGTTTTAATGAGAAATATATATATATATCTTATTAACATTCTTAGAGAGAAATGCAAAGTTAAATTTAATGAAAACCATACCATCGCATCTTATTCCATGTAAAAATAGTAGATTATCTATTATTAAGAAAATCCAACCTTAAGCGAAAATATTGTGAAAATTGCATTAATTAATGCACAAAAAACTAAAAGTAGTCAAGTTATCAACATATTTCACAAAATATAATGTAATAAATTTTAAAATATATATGGTGATTAAATAATTTCTTATTAAAATAATTATATTTAAATACATACCGACGAACATTTATTATATACAGTAAAAAGTGTATGCGTGGATATTGGATATTAGAGCGTTCAGTGGTACGAAAAAAAAGCAGATGCATTTTAAACTGCTCTTAGAATCTGAATCTTCATGTGACATTGTGTGAAAGTTTGAAATATGAAAATAATCTAAAGTGGTCATTTTCGTTATCTAATCCTTGTTTAATACCATGAAGCCCGTAAACAGAAACCTGCTGTATAATATTGTTCAGATGGTAATTAAGATACATATGCATATATTTCTTATTTGATTAAACTTATAAATTCAGTTCTTGTTCACAGGTTTTTAAAATAAAAGAGTTCATTGCCAAAGCATCCCACGAGTACAACATTCGGAGCTCCCGTACCTTATTAATTATACAAGCACTGATTTACATAAACTGTCAGGTGTAATGAATTACAATTCAGCAAAACGATCTCGAAGCTCTTCCCCCGTATTGTTCAGTGATTGAGTAGTCACTGCGAACATCTGAACACCATGACTCACCTGACTCTACTTCAGTAGTTTCTCTTTCTGCTTGGAGGAAAAAAAAAGGCGAAGTGATGGAAGGAAAAAAAAAAGAAAGAAAGAATCCGACAATGAGAAGGACCCTCTATGCATTCGAATCGGAAAGGTAGTGTCAGACGACTTGTCAAGTCCCGGGGTGTATGCGTGTCACCTGAGTGACACTCCCCTACTACGCCTTAAGCCCGAGCGACGCAAATTAGGGGTGGGTTGCGAATGGCACGTGCAGGGGAAGAACGGTGCAAGTCATTAATACATGACACTTGGAAGAGAAGTGATGTGAGTCAAAAGTTACAAATCGAAATTTCTAGGTTACCTGGGAAGTTTTTGAATCCGAGCAATGTGGCGTTTGTCCTCTATTAGTTGGTTTTTGGTCATAATTCAATTTAGATACCTTAAACGTAAGAGAAAGAAAACAATTTAAGAAAACACGAGACTAAACAACTGAAATTATGTGTTATCAATGCCTAATTACCTGAACCACAATCTCCGGCGTTCCGCCCTAGCTAATAGTTCTAATAATAATTGCAAAAAGTATTCTCTTACCTAGTCATTTGCTATTGGTGTCTGAAATGTCTTTGATAGTAACCACGTAGATAATGCAGTTATTCCAACTCCATCCAATTTTTAAAATCGTCATAATAATCGGGCTACCAGTTCTTGACTTCATTCACTCAGCCTGCCTATCCTTAGCAACCTATATCTCTTCTCTTTTTAACCTTACTTATTTATCATTATATTTGAATCACTTCACTTTATTCGACTTGCACTTAATTTAATAATCATACTTAATTTGGGTTTGGAAAGAATTGAAATTTTATGCAGTTATGCTCAAAAGCAATCCCCAAGTTTAGTGAGGAGAAAATCGTGAACAACCCAAGGCCACAACATATTTAATAATTTCCAAAGCTCGCAAAAAATCGTCGCCTTCTCGGTTTGCTGATGAGAAATAAATCTACAAAATAATATAATTTGTTCCCATAACAGTCAAGATTTTTTAACCAGTGTCAAAAACTTCCAAGCACAGCAAAATCCCAACAATACACATTTCCCGCAAGAAAAATTAAGCCCCCTCTCTCCTCCTATTTTAAGCCAATATAGTTTGAACTTGTACTTCTCTCTTATACACTCCCTTATTGTTTTTTCTCCTACATGTAATTTTCGAGATTCACGCTTAGAGTAAAGTAAAGTTAAAAAAGTAAGGCGTTGCCGTGGGTTTAATCCTCATCACTTGACTTTAGCTTCAAATTATGAGATCGGTTGTAATAAACTTCGTGATCATTTAGCCGAGTGGTTATAGTCGAGAGCTATAGACCATCATTGTTATCAGCGAGTCATGAGTTCGATCTCCGATACGACTGAAGATCCGTTGTGTAAAGGGGATAGTGCACATTTTATCTATCTAAACTCAAGTCAAGATGGGATAGAAGTTAGAATATTGGAATGCTCGACACTTGACCAATATTCAAAAAGACGAAGTCCTTAATCAAAAATTTACTGAATTCTTTTCTTCTGCATAATAATGATTTCCACTACCGATAATAACTTAGTGAGTTTAAATTTTAGAAGGTAATTTCTTAATTTAAATATTATTTTAAGTTTTATTATTTGGATTATAATTTCTTTCAATTTCGATAATGATGAAGAGGGCATATTTTTGATATATATTAGTTTTGAAAATGAATCTATCTTTAATCCTGATTAGAATTTAAGAAAATAACAATCTTAAGTAATAGAATGGTTCTGATATGTATCTCCTGGTTTTTAAGAAAATTATTGGTTTTTTTTTCTATGTTGAATTTAGGCAAAATAAGATGACGTGCTTTTACGTGGGTTTTGGGGGGATTAAAATTTTAATTATTGCTGATAATTACTTTGGTTTTAGGGAAGTCGTAGATTGAAGTAATCCGTAGTATGGAATAGACAGAGTTCAGTCTACTGAGTCCTACTACGATGGCCTTCGAAAGATCAAGAAATGTATAACTACGATGAGTGATTATGTAAAGAAGTATAAAGAATAGTAAATAAAAATTAAGTTTCCATCTTGATTAGGCTTAGTTGTAACCAATCTATACGATACCTCAAGAAAGAAATTCAAAATTTACATTTCTTGGGATTACTTCACATTATGGCAGACTGGAACCAAAACAATTAACATTAATAAATGTAATTTACACCATTACGTATATAAGAATAAATCAATGAGCAGAAATTTTTTTTTTCAGACATCTTGGTTATTGCTAAGTATAATTAAAATCTTTCAATATCCTTTCGAAACTATTTTATCATAAGAATCGCTTTCGAATATCAAATGTATCATTTGGTTCCATATGTACTTGCCCTTTTTTCCATTTCCAGTACATCAAAAGAATTTTCACTCAATCAGAGCAAATATGCAATATCCCTTTTCTATCAATTTATTATGCATTGCCAAAAAATTCAGAGTAAATATTGTTTAAATATTGCAATCTTATGCAGAATTTCTTGGGATCAGTATCCCAGTTTTTGAAACGATACAAGTTTTGTAGCAGACGATATTCAAGCCCTGTGATTTCACGTAAAGTTTTAATTATTATTAAAGATAATATAGATATAAACTTAATTTACATTTATTATTTTTCTCTACATAGTCACCCTCTTGAGTGTTTTACACATTTCTCAGTGTTACTGGTCTTTTTGAAAGCTATCATTGTAGAACTCAGGTACTTGAACTCTATCTTTTTTATAATGCAGATTACTTCCCTTTACAACTTCCTAAATTCTAACAAATCAACATGGATTGTTTGAATTCGTAAATTATCAGTATCAACAAAATTATATTTTCAAGAATCTGTAATTTACAACATTATGTATATAAGGACTAAATAATAAGCAAAAAAAATATATCCAGATATCTCCCGAACCTGGAATCTGATAAAAACCAACAAAAATACTGCTTTCATAATTCACAAAAATGAAAACGTTAAATTATAATATAACAAAAATAATAACATAAACAGAAGTACGAAATCAATAATCCTAGTATAAAAAAACATCTCGGTCCATTGCACATTTGAAACCTAAATTGGATTCTTTTCCATTGCATCAAACAGATTCTAAGGGAAATTCATGCATTGATAGTTTCAAAGCTTATACTTTCAAATAAAGATGAAAATATTTGTAACGTAAAAAGTTTTTTTGAAGTATTTATCTAAAGGATTTCAAAACAGATGAATACCGAATGCAGTACGTAATTCAACCATGAAATTCCACAGAAAAGGAAAGATATATTTTATAGCACGTAAGACTGAAAAACTTTCTGCATATTCAATATTGATATTCCGTTATATGTTTGGATAAACGAATTAACAATAAAAGAAAAATTCAGAATATTCTGAATTTCTAAATAAATGTTTGCAATTCACCAAACTATTTGTAACATGGCACAATTGCAATATTATGTTTTGGGTCAATATGAGAATTATAGCAAACGATACTAAATAAATGTTGTTGTTTTTTTTTATTTGGTAATTAATTTTATAGTATTTCTCAATACATTTAATTATACAATAAAAATAATTATATTGTGTTTTATCACTCTAAAAAGAAATTCAATCCCCTTTTCAAATTATGTCCCAAATAAATGAAAATAATTGGTTATCCTATCATTAACTCTTAAAGAAATTACTTTTTCTATTTTGTACATTTGATTCTGGCTCGGAAAAATATAGGAAATTTTAATTTCCATATATTAAAATCAAAACAATGAAATAATGCAATGACACGAAATATTTCCATTGTATTCTTCCATTCATTTGAATTAATCATTCAAATTTAAATTATAGATTTTCATTCGTCAACAAATTATAAATACGATTAACTTAAAGACAAACTTAATATTTTAAGTCGAATTTATTGCTTTTTGCGCTCTATAAGGGAAATAATTTTTTTTTTTGTTATTTTTGCATAGTTTATTCTAGTACTACTTATTTAATTTCTGTAAAATAATAAATTTAAAGCTACCCACTTATAAATGTTCATTATCATATTGTCTAACTCTTAAGGTTAAATACATTTTTCATTTCTATAATCTACTTCAATGCAGGATAAAATCCATATTTAAATCCTATTTTAATTTTAATTAATCCAGCATTTTGAAATGAGAATCAAACTTTTTAATTCATGTATGTTTTAATTGATATTGAACTGAATTTTGTCGCGTTGCATTTTGCTTCCATTCGTAAAAATTATTATGAGTCTAAAATAAAAATTCGAATCCATGCAGTAATTTATTCCAAATTCAAAAATAATACACGCAACAAAACTAAATATACTTTATTTTTAATGTATAATTTATAACAATTCATGAAATGAATAAATGTTTTTATATATATTATAAGATGTTTTATTTATTATTGAATATGACACACACACATAATAATGGAGGTTTACGTGTGTACGTAATAAAAGCAGAGGAATTCTCATTTATCTTGCATAATTCTTCAAATTATTTTTTATATTCTGATAGATTTAATTCTTCTTTCCAACAAGAAAGAGAAACGTTTAAAAATGCATTTCTTTATACTTTACAGAATATATTTATTAATGTGATTAAATATTTTCCTTCATTTCATTTTTATATGTAGTAAAATGTTCGGGTCTGCATCCTATTATTTATCAAAAGCAAAGGCAGCCTTAACAAAATTTGAAAAATTCCTTACATAAACAAAATACCGTATTAGTGCAAGAAAACAATGCACCTATTTAGTTCCTAATTTAAGGAATGAAATTTGTTACTTTCAAATGCAAATAAATCTCAATAAAAGGGCTTTTTTGTATGATGGTTATTCAACTTAAATCTATTGCTATTAAAATTTAAAAATTGATTTTTTTAAATTTAACTGCATGTTTCAAAAACTATTTTAAGACTTCAGCTAATGGCTGCATTCTTTTTTCCATCTTCATGAAAGAAAGAAAATACTTTATTTATTTATTTGAAGGGAAATAAACATTGTTTTCTTCATATGAATAATTTTTCATAGCGAAAAATTTGCGGAACCCAAATTAAAATGCGAAACTTTTATGCCAAATGTTCTCCCGCACCAGTAATACTAACACCATTCCACCAAAATAAGTTGCAGTCCCTCTCTGAAAACCATTCAAGTGAACTCTTTCGAATTGTCACAAATCTCGAACGAAACCCTTCTCGCTCCAAATTACCCAAAACTTCCCACACGAACTGCAATCCGCATCCCGCCAGCAGGCTTCATATATTTACATCCGGGGTCTCAAATTCTTGTACGTGCCTGCAACATTTTAGCATATTTGCAGAACACTGGACCTCTACATGCAGAATCTGCTTTTACCTCTTTAATGCACATTTCTATCACCGATTCCGCATTCTCATTGATAGGAGTTGAGCTGTTCTGCCGCTACTGCCCTGCCCTCATTTATTTACCCAGACACCCCCGACGCGTGGAGACTACACGGAATGCATAAACGAAACCTTTTAAGCAGATGGAAGCGTTTTCGGGATTCGGCAGGTGCTCTCTAGTGCTAGCAAGAGTGGTGTGAGTCGCGTGGAGAGCGTTTATCGTCTGCTTTGTGGATTGATTTGCACTAAAATGAATTGGGAGTAATCGTTAAATGTAATACTGAATGTCAACAAGATTAATTAACACAAGTACGATGCATAGTTCAAATGCCGATTTCCTGCCTGGTTGTTGCCGATGAATCCATTCGGGAAAGATAGTTAGGTTTGGATATGTAGATAATAAACAGTCCGAAATTTGGCTCAATGTCGAAGCAAAAAGAGAGAGTAGATAAGGTATTGCATAAGCCTTTAAAATTTTTTACTATGAGCTAGAATATATATAAGCCATATTGTGTTCAATTACACCCTTCTGTATTAATCATTAAACTTATTTAAATAGTCACTTATTAATATTCCATTGAACAGAAATTCACACAGAGATCATAAAAAGTCATTTTATTCAGATCTATGACTAATCAAAATTAAATCCTAAGAAATATTTCAGGAAAGTTCTTTTATTATACTATAATAGATATTCTAAATTTCAAATAAAGAACTTTTTTTTCTCCTTGGGTTTAAATTTTTTTTCATAACAAAAGAGAAAAAAGGATTCCAACTAAGCCGATTCGGGAGAAAAGAATATAAAGGTCTTTCTATCTCAGAAAGTGTCTCGGATTCAGTGCTCTTCTACGAAGAAAGGCGGGTGCATCCCGAAAAAGTACACCCATCAAAAATGCAACTTTTAATCCCATGGTATTTTATGTTTTTTTTTTTTTTTTTTCTGAAATGAGCTTTACTTTTTAAATTTTTATAACATGATAAAATTATATCAATACTTCAACAGTTTAAATAAGAAGCATAAGATTGCTATAGCGTATTATTTATTTTTTATCAACTGGCAATTCTAAACTCAAAATTTACTACTGTTTTGGCAATGACGATATGCTTCTTCCAAAATTATTTTCTAGATACGCCATTGATAACTGCTATGAAGATTACTTATCTTACCGAACCAATCAGGTTCAAGCTCTTAATATGGTTAGAGATCTGATTTGCAGACCTTTTGTGGATTCTTTCTACATTCACTTTTAAATCTCTTTTCTCAATGCAGATGTTTCTCAATGATAACATTAGCTTACCCTTTCTACCACTAATCAATCAACTAACATCAATATTAAATTCTTCGCTTCTTATAAATTTAATGAACTGAACCTGAACAATTCTAACATAATCTACATAAGTCCCGTTTCGTTTATTGGGAGAATTCTTCACTTGAACCAAATTAATTTAAAGTCTCCAAATAATTGGTTGAAGGGGAACCGTGATAGAGTCCCAAGCATAGGTTTATTGTGCACACACACGTGTTGTTTATTGTACACAAATACGTATACCTGGTTTGAGGAGGAAGCAAAGTGGCAAACATCAAGCGCTTTTATTATTTTTTTAAGTGTAGTGACTAATTAAAGCGAGCATTATTTCGAATGAATAACATGCAATCACGAAGCAAGAAAAATAACCACTTTTTTAGCAGATAAGAGCGATAAGGTCCAAAAAAATTCTCGTAGAAAATGTGTAGTGAAGTTGAAGTATGGCACATGGTAGTACTTAAGCTGAGATAAGAATTTCGGCCAAATCTCAGGAAGGCCACCAGAATTTAACACAAATCGAATTTTGTTGGCTGCATTGCCGTGGGATTATCTGGGCGTTCATCTAAATGTACAAGATTCGAAAACTATGTATTGGGAAAATAAAAAAAAAATGTCAAGGGCGGTTTCATTTCTTAATTTTATTGAATGTATAATAAAATATAGCTTTTGACTTCCCTTATAACTTAATGAAAATCTGAATCAATGATTAAAAGCCAGGTACACTTTCATAAACTATCAGCAATTTTTTTTTTATAAAGACTTATGAAATTTTTTAAAAACCAGTTCGAAATTTTAAATAAACAATAGCTGCTTGATAATATATTAGATTCGTACATTACATATCCCAGATATATTGTTGTGACACTTTAAAAGATTAAATGAAATTTAAGTGGCATAAGTTAGTTCCACGTCCATAGGCGACCGCGGTAGCCTAGTGGATGGTCATGGTCATGGACTCGGGGCCAGCGGTTTGCGTCGAATCGTGGGTTCGATCCAAATTTCACTGAAAACTCGACGCAAGGCCGGGGCTGACGCATGTGAAATTTATCGAAGCTCAAAGTACTTCCAATGGCGGGGTGTGGAAGTTAGGACAGGGGGTGCCGGACTCCCCCCTTGTTCCTTGACCGAGGTTCAGAATTACGAGGTCCGTCGTCAATAGCCTTCGTGTTGCTTTTAGTGCGACATTGATCAAACCAATTCCAAGTCCAGAGGTTATAAATTCTTTTTCGAAATTTATTTGAAATTTTCGAATCTAACTGAGCCGTAATTGCTCTCTCGATTTCTTTTCCAAAATGTGATTTAAAATGGTCTTCATGTTGTCCATTCTTTGACAAGTAAATTAAGAATAGCTAAGATTTTTTTTTTTTTTTTTTAAATATTTTATTCTCATTTCAAGCAAATTTATCCATTCTGTCTCTTAAATTTCAAATATTATTTTTTCTAAGCATTAATTTTCATCATATAGAAGTTTTTGAACTTTTAAACAAAATAGTTATATCGAAAAACTTAATTTTAAGGGAATTTTTTAATGTTTTTACCAGTGAGAAAACGTGAATTTCATCGCATTATTGAACATAATAGAATATTTGGAAGGCGTAAACAGTAAATATTTGCGTAAATAATTAAAAATTCAATGAGTGAAAATTTTTCCAAGTAGCGAATTTATTACCACAAACGTTACATTTTAAATTAAGCATGATCAAATTTATGGCTTTTTTAAAATTATATTCAGTATAAATTGCAACTAAATTAAAGATCTGTAAAGAGATGGCAATGAATGAAATGCAAACGACTTTCAGGTCGATTCATCAGTAAATTCCATTACGAAGGACAAAAGTGAAACTATGATTCCAGAGTCAGTTTGACAGGTAATTTAAAACAAGAATTAATCGTCTGAGAATAAAGGCTCAAGAAAAGTGTTAAAACGAGTAACGAAATCTGATTTATATATTTATTTCCTACCGAAATGAAAAATGGTGTAAACACTTTTGATTTTTCAGACTTCTCCATTATTTGATAATTAAATATTTTCATAAAAATATGATAATAAATATTTTTGTCGATTTATTTATAGTGATTAATTTGTATTATTTTTATGGCGATGGATTATTTTTAAAACACCATTTAATATCACGAGCAAAAATGGATTACTTTTAAATACTTTTCCTTAAGTTAACAATCAACTAATGGAATTTTTGTGTTTTTAAGCAAATCTGTCGTGTACCTGTTTTATTTAAATCAGCTTGGTCTTACATGAAAAATGAAGTTATCTAAATTGATTGTATTACATGGCTTGATTTTAAAAACATTTTACATGTTTCCTTGAAACCTAACTTGTGTTAATTGTTGTTTCACAATTAATACATGTGGTGTTATACGCTGTTCTAGTCCTCATCAAATTACTCAACAAATTACATTTTCCCTAACAACACTGACATTCACCTGGGATCATTTTAATCTAATTGTTGTAACGAGTAAGTAATGAAACTTCTAACTTTGGCTACATTTCGACCAAAAAGCTACTCTTTCAGTTAATTAAATTTCGTTTTAAATTACCTAAGATAATAAAAATTGCACATGAAGTGGCAGTAAGTAAATAGGAAAAAAATTACTTCATGTTATGTGAAAAAAAAAAAACAGCATTGTACTCAAAAGAAACGCTTTAAAATTTTCCGAGTAACACTTTCTTTATCTACTATTATTGAATTGAATTAGAGAGTCACAATATTACACAGTCAAATGGGAGAAGTTAGATGATAATCGAGTTATCAGGTCTACGAATATTTAATTTTTCAATCGTATAAGGTAGTATCATGATCTTTTCGTGATACATCCCTCGGTCTAACATCTCTCGGACATCTTTCTGATTGGATTTTTAAGTTTCATCAGTATAAAACATGATTCAAATTAAGTAAACTTTAGAGGTGGAGTTAATAGATATAATCAAGTTGCATAAAAGTGACAGCGAATTGAAAAGAATAATAAGGTCACGGTTATAAGAAGGTTTTTACTAGTAGGATGTGTGAGAAAGTTTTCTGGCGTGTGTAGTTGATTTGGTGATATGAAGTTGTTTGGCTCTATTAACGTCGCGCTGGAAGCAACATGAGGACTATTGGCAAAACGCCCAAGGGGACCGAGCACACCCAAAGGACTTAGAGCTACAAACCGTTCCCCTGGGAGACAAACACCCCTGAACTCCATTCTTTATTGACAAAAAGTGTTTTTTTTTAAATAATAAAGAGTAACATGTTACAGTACATGTTAAGGGGAAAGAATAAAAAAAATATTTCATGATTTTGAAATACAAAAGAAAATAAAAGCTAACAATGTCTTTACAGAGAATGACGTTATAGTTCTAATACTTCCTATTTTTCATTTTTCTTTCTTTTTTTCCCTTTTTTAATGTATATAAAACTGTATTCCATTGACGTCATGATTTAATGCTAACAAACGAAAGCTGACACTATAACTCAACCCACAGTCAATTTGTTGGGCCACAGCCCTCCACAGCATTAATATAAGGAATCAACACATAAAGGAAAATTGAAACATTCCGAAATGAAGCATTAGATAAAAATATAAACATATATACAAGGTACGGACCTCGTAATTTTTAACCTCGATCAAGTGACGAGGCTTACACTTGAGCTGGAACCTCTCCCTCCCAAATTCAACAACCTACCAAAAGGAGGACTTTTCAGCCTGGACAAATTCAAATTGCATCAGTCCCGGCTATAGGGCGAATCTTTAGTGTGAAGTGAGATTAGAACTATCCTCTGTTGGAGCAAACGAATTCTTGAAGAATAATAATAAGGTCAAGGTATCACAATAATAAGGTCACAAGGTCTTGCGTGCTATTCCGGTGAGAGAAATCTTTGATGGATTATGTAAGTTGTTAGCTCTCGCAGATACTGTATGTATATATAGATATAGAACTGTTTGAGTGCATCTCCCCTTAGAATATTAATAAAAGTTATATTTTTGGATATAATTGACAACTTTAATTACTTTGTGCTTGAATTTAAGTCCATTCTTAGAAGTTGTTATTAAAGTAATAATTAAGAAGACAGACGAGACAGATAACAGGATATGCTCACAACGCATTTTATCTAGATTAGTAATTACTATATGTGTCTCATCAAATGTTCAAATATTAGATTTATCTTGCTCTTATGAACTCACTCGAGTTTGGGACCTTAGATAAAATAAATTTGAAGTTTCGGGTTATTAATCTTTCGTTGTTCTTGTCTTATTTCTCTTTTGATTCAACGAATATCTACTACTGATGCTTCACTGGTTAACATCTCTCACCGTACAAAATTAATCCTCCGAATAAAAACAACTATTATTCAATTTTCTACTGTTTATAAATATAACTTATTACATCTAGTCAACATACTTCACAAATTCAATCTAATCACAATTTGTTCATTATAAGGAACTTTAAATTCAAGCACAATCAGAAAGTAGCCCTATGATTTAATTGAGGGGCAAATTGCGATTGAGTCCAATATAAGAAAACTAAACACAAATCTCTTTCTTACCTAAGTTTAATTGATTATTATTGCGTATTAGAGAATAAGATATTTTGTAAATTACTCCATTTTATCCCTGATAACGGTTTCAGTTAATATATCGTTATTTAAAAGAAAATTAGGTCATTTTCAAAACGCAATAAATATGATGAAATTTCATCAATAAGGTAGTGGAAAAGTTTCAATATGGGATATGTTTAAAAACTTCTTTTCGCTATAAATTTTTTTAATTCTTATAGATAGCATTATCGTATATTATTTTACGTACAAAGCTACATTATTAGTTAAGTAGAGATGAAAATTAAATGTATTATATTTTTCGAGATTTATTCATTCAAAACATTGTTTTCAATTTGAATCTCACATTACAATGGAAAATAAAAATATCTATCGTTTTTATGCACTGGAAATTAGAATGGGTTAACTCGCTGTGTCATTGATAATTTTTTACTTTTATTTCTCTCTGTCTCATATTCCGCTTTTCGCATCCTGAAACAGTCGAGGGGATAACTTTTCTAAAGGATGAGACCGCCTTCACTTTCTTTAGAACATATTCAATGGAATCAAACAATTGATTCGATTGCCAATGGATTTCCAGAGCATTTTTAGAAATCTACATATCATTGACCTTGACACAAAAGGACAATGACGACTCGTTGAGACATCAATCAAATTTTGATCGGCATCTTTTTGCTGCCAAAACAAAATAAATTAGTAAAACAGTTTCAAAATTTGTTTTTCAGCCTTTTAGCACATGACAAAACACAATTCAAATAAAAGCTATTTTTTAAGGTTTCCTCCCTCCCTCATAGTAATCTTATCTGCAAATTATTAGTAGAAATACTTTTTGCTGCAAAATAAATCTAATTCCCATCTTAAATGTATTGGCATTCAGATATCAATATATACATGAGTGTCAGGACATTTTTACATATAAAGGGAAGTTCGTGTTTTTTTTTTTTTTTTTAAGTAAAGCATAGAAAAATTTTAAATACTTTTTCAATGAACACCTTTCACCTTATAAGGTGTTTTAAATACATAAATCCCATTTTTATCAAAAATTTTCATTATAAAAAAATAAGTTAGTTATCTTTCCGAGCAATTTCAATTTGAATACGTGTCAAATCGTTTTACAAAATTATTATTTGAAATTGGCTCTTCAAGTAAGAAAAATGCTTTTCATTCAATAAAAAACTGAACCAAACAATAATTTAATTTAAGGAAAGTTAATTGATAAATTATTTTTTTCGTAGGTTTCATTATTTACAATTCATTAAAAATTATGCAAAATAATTATTCAAAACATTTTATAGAGAAAATGCTTAGGATTTTTTTTCTGTTCATGAGATATGATAATTGTTAAATACTGAAAAATTTAAATACTTACAGTTTTGCTCTGTATTATTTTTTCATGAGAATACTTATTTTCGAGTATAATTCTGAAATAATGTTCGTAATAAAAAAATTACTTGGAGAAAATTACTCATTGAATTTTAAAAAAAAATGCGTTCGGGAATATAATCACCGAAATATAACTATTACAAAAAAGAGTTAATGAATACAATTTAAAAGATTACAAAACTGTTTTCTGTAACTAATTTTAAAAACTATAATCGTTTGCTGTTATTACTTTCTCCCATTGTAACTGTGTAAGGTTCAAATATTTAAAAGCTTTTTTCTCACATTTTAAAGTCCTCAATCGGACTGAAATTTTCTATACACAATTGTTTTGGATTACAATACGATAATTTAATTATAATTAATAAAAATTAAGTAAACAATACAAATTATTTGAAGAATTGAATTTTACACCAAGTTTCTCGCCAAGTCGCTAAATAATCCCCAAATCCCTCGTTTAATAATGTATCGTTTGCATTAATTTTCATTACTCGTAGCTGATGAAATATTCTATGTAATAATTTATCGTTTGCTTTAGTTTTAATTACATTTAGATTAACTATATTCATTTTATGAACATACCTTATCGTTTGCTAGAACTTTTATGACATGTATCGTAATTAATTAACCTAATGCTTAATTGAGCTAAAAAAAATTACGTGTATTTATTTTAGAAGATAAATTCAATAAACGCTAAATAATGAATGCCACTTTTTCAGGATAATATATTTTAATTCTTCTTGCACTTTTTTACATTGTAGTTCCGTACTTTTAAGATAATTATGTTTTGCATTTTTTTTTTTTTTGCGGTTATAATTCTTATCCCATATATATAGCGAAAATTCATATTGTTTTTTTTTTGATATTTTTTGTTATTTCTGATTCTTTTTTGTATTGGGTTGTTACCCGATTTTTTCACCTAAGCGCAGGGAGAGACAGTTTGGCCATTAATTCTGGAATAATGATGTAACCAGTCTGGAGCCAGTTGCAGAATTTATTTACTTTTTGTTTATTCTTTTCCAATATCTATTTTACATATTGATTTCCCCTATTTCATTTTCTTTCGGTGTACTTCATTTTCTTTCATTTTATAACATATTAATTCTAATAATTTATTTTTAAAATTACTTCTATCATTTAATTTTTTCTCTATACAAAATTATAATTAACAGTTTCAAAAGATTTCGTTGATTAATTTTCTTAATAATTAATTTTAATTCTAATAAACTTGAATTTATGCTCTATTTACTTGAATAGTTTTCTCATGATTTTAATCTTTTAATTATTTTTTTTTATATTTTTATGTAACATTTTACTGTGGGGGAGTTGTACTCATTTACTCCTTTAATTTCATTAGATATTTCATGGCATATCTTAATAAAATAAAAATGAGAAGTTCTTTTTGATGTTTTAGAAATACTTTCTTTGTGAATATTTCAATGATCTTTTACATCAAAGATTTTTCAATTTGAATTTTACAAATATATATATATGTGTATATATATATATATATATATATATATATCAAAAAAGTGAGTCTTCTCTTTCAGATATAATTCCATTTTAATTAACTTCCTTCTTTACTTTAAAATTTCCCACATAAATTTATTAAATTTGGTTATGTAGATTAAAGTATTGATAAAACATATCCGCAGGAATATTTCTGTCATTATTGCATGAAAATAATTTCTTATCAATTTGAGTTTTTATTCAACTAATTTTCTTAACATAGTATGAAATCAAGATATAATATTTATTTTTGGATTTCAAAACTTTCACGGAATTTCACGCCTTTTTTCGATTTTAAAAGCAGGATTAAATTTAGGTTCTTTTTGCAACGAAAAATTGTATTTACTGAACATAGTTCTGAATAAAATTTTCACAATCATAAATTTATAAAAATAAAATAAAATTCAATAAATGAAGCAGCTATTATAAAATCAGGAAAAAAAAAACATTAACCTTTATTTCCTTTTCCTTCATACTTTTACACAGCTGGACATTAAAATTGCAACAACAGGTAGGAATTATCTGACGAATGTCAAAATTCCATTAAAGGAAGAAGAGGATAGGGTACACACACACACAAATGATTAGTATTTCAGTGCTCTTAGACGACGCAGGAGGGAGAAACGACATCTGAAGCACTGCATAAAAGAAAGTTGTGTAGTGGAATTTTCATTCTGAAAGCGTTTTGTAAGGTTGGAGTTTGCTTAGAATACCGTGTTATTCTCGAATAAGAAGAAGTGTTCACCAGTAAGTGTCGGAATTCGTTAGAGGAGGGATCGTTGTTTATCGAGAGTTTGGTTTATCGTTCCGTGATATCGCCCATAGAACTGGACGAAGTCTGTTATGTGAATATGGAATCGATGGATTCCTATATATATATATATGTGTGTGTGTGTGTGTGTGTGCGTGCGCGTGCGTGCGTGCATAGATAGATAGATAGATAGATAGATAGATAGATAGATAGATAGATA
>BMAW01095958.1:112659-158976 GCA_019974015.1 Nephila pilipes
GATAGATAGATAGATAGATAGATAGATAGATAGATAGATAGATAGATTAGATAGATAGATAGAAGAATGGATGGATGGATGGATTAGTATTTCTTACGTTAGAAAAACTTATTTATCTCTCTATATAAATTAACGAAATAGACATTTTAAGGAAAAATTATTTCAAAACTTCGTCTCCGAAATTGTACTAATATCGAAAGTAATTAATTTTTAATTAAATAAAGTTAATTAAAAGTATTTCACCTCTTAACCGGCCAAATCTTTTTTCATTAAAGACTTCACATCTACTTCCATGTTTCTTAATCAATTAACTGCAAATCCAACATCCTTGATCCAGCAATGGCAATAACTCCGTATTAAACTCTTACTTCCATTAAAGATTACCAACAGAATCACTTTATAGATAACTACCCATCAAAGCAATGGTCATATCCATTTTTCGGCGCAACCGTCTGGAAATCGTTTGCATTTATCAACGAATTTATAACTCAGATAGCGAAATCGCAGAAATATATGTCAAAGATTAATCGCAATTTCCATAATCGTTATCGTCCATAATTACTCCTCCAGAACTCGCACGGTTGTAATTGTTTTAAATTCATGCATCACTATTTAGAACGATTGCAATTTTCAGAAGCCAGCGATACATATTTCCGTGCAATATTTATCCAGGCTTTGTTAATAAAATATTCGAAGATCATATGTGGATATTTAGCTTTTGGCGTTACGATGTTGCCAAACGATTTATCAAATAGTTTTCTACATTCGTGATTAGGAATGAGTGCTCTGATCTGATTTATATGCATGCAATATTTTCTTAGCGAAGAGCAACTTTATCGATCTTTGTTCCTCACATTTTCGGAATTGTATAGTTAATCATGTCAGATGAATTCTTCAATTATATTTAATTTCTCATTCTGTTTTTCATTTCGAAATTTAACGCATTGTTATGGATAAGAGAACTTCATATATTTTGTAAATATTTCTTAGAAAATGACATAAATAACAAATTTCTGTTTTATATCGTTTAGATTTAAATTTTTATTTGAACTGAAGGAAATACCATTAAGATTTAACTTTATAAACCACTATGAGATTCAATAAATTTCAGAAGTACTGGTCCCAAAAAGTGTTTTTAATAATCGAAATTGTAAGAAAATTACATTTATACCCAAAACTAATTATATTTGCGGAACTATAAAAATTATAGCTACTTCTTTAATGGTTGGCAGGAATTATAAACTTTTTTTTCCAGAACTTGACAATTCGTATGTATTGCGCAACTTGAAATTTCTAGTTACAAGTTAATATTTCAACTCGGGATAACGAACCATATATTGTCAAAGAATCATCCATTTTTGGTGTATGCTAAAAATTAAGAGTATAAACTATATAAAAAACTTGAAAGGTCAGTTATTGATTTTCTATAGGAAGCTTCTAAAATTATAATAGTTTTCTTCAAAATTTACTTAAATAAATATATAATATTTACTATCCAAACAAAAATGCTCGTTTCGCCACAAATCAAAGCACAAAAAAAAAAAGGAAACGAAGAAAATTTGTTCCATGGCTCAAGAATTCCATTTATGAATCAAAAAGTAAACTTTAATATATTATACATGATAGTCAGAAACGTGAGATATGCACCACATACCAAGATATGACGCTGCTTACAAAGGCGTTACCCACAAGGGGTTTAGAAAAAGTAATTATTTTTCAGTTAAATATCAGTACTTTTAAATTTGAACACTAGAAATGCTTACAGCAAATTAAATACAAAAAATTATAGCAGTCATTGGTGACAGAAATGGATGCCTCTTTTCCTCATGATTTACAATGAAAGGAAAGATCTTGGTTCTTTCAATACTGAAAAAAAAAGGGGGGGATGGTACAAGAGCCTTGTAAGTTCAGAATAGCTAAACAATGAAGAATGGAAGTAAAGAAGAAACCAGGTTAGAGTACCATTAGAGTTAAAAGAAATAGTTTCCTTAGTACAATTTACATTTAGTCAACATTTTAAAATTTAAAAGGACGCAAAATAATCAGTGTTATGTGCTTCACTTTACACTAGTTAAAATAATAGTTTTCCACCAATGGTCATAACAGAAATAAGCTATTTCTTAACATGAATTTAAACACAAATTAAAAATTCATTGTAGCTTAATTGTTAGTTCCCATAAAGCTAGTTAGAAAGTTATTCATAATAACTTGTTTGATAGGTACCTACTGACCATTGCGATGCGATTGTTTATTAATTCATACTGTGAAGCAACACTAGGGAATTGGAAAGGGAACCTCGTAATTGGGAACTTTATAAAATTTACGAAGATGACACCTGAGCTCTGGTATCTTTATCTACAAATTTCCTTATTATCCTAACATGAGAAAACATTTATTATTGACAGATTCAATGTGTGTTGTCTTTGATACAAATGCCTTTCATAGCATCGGGAATAGACAGTAACACCAGCCATGAGCTCTCAACCACGATCACTCGAGATAAACAAATGTTTCATTCTCCAAATTGTACTTCATCGGCTGTCGAGAGTCTTCAACTCCCCCAATCATTCAATTAATCCAAACAAAAATTGAAGAATGTGACAGTGGCTAATATTTTTCAAAGTCTGAAAAAAATTCAATTTTCTCTTCACTAACCTAGGGGACCTAATGCAATATGAATAGCTCAAAATTATAGTTCCTTGCCAACCAAACGAAACATGATTAAACAAATTAGATGATGATAAGAAGCGTTGTGCATTGAGTTATTAATTGCAGTTCCAAATAAGCAAAATGGAATTTAAAGGAATAGAAAGACAGATGAGAACGATAAGCTGATAGATACTTGAAAGTTAGGTGGAATAAATTGTTTAACTCGATCGTTTGGAGCAAATTGATTAGCACTTGTTCCTGGTTATAAAGTAATAGGAGCTGAATCTGCCGTATTCAAGAAGTATCTCTTTCGATAAGAGTGAGTTGGTAAGCTAATACTTTATTGTTTTGATCTATGTTATAATTCAGGTGAGTTAAGAAAGATTTCAAAGACAGAAATCATGCATATCTTCTGAAGATAGATAAAATAATGTATCGTTATTTTTATGATGCTTCTTTAAATGGATTTGTGACCTTCCTGTCCATTTCATACAAGTTTATGATGTGTGTAGTTTTAAATTGTAAATAGATGCCACACACACACACTAATTAAAACGCTAAATTAATTACCATGATTTATCGAGAAATATGGATTAAGGGTTGATTGGTTAGTTTTTATTAATGTGACACAACATACCTTAATTGCCGACGTACCTCGTAATTTTTAACCTCGGGACGAGGTCAACATCTGAACTGGCACCCACCTCTCCAAACTCGCACCTGAACAACAAGAGGATTTTGAGTCTTGACAGATATAACGTGCATTTCTCCCGACTACAAGGCGGGTCTTTAGATGCATCAAGACTAGAAATCATGCATCATGAAAACCGCCGACCTCGCATCCACGACCATGAACATTAGGTACCTCGGTCATGGATTAAGAGCATCAACGTGTAAGTTTATTATTACGTTCCTGAAAATTGACATACTTCAAGAATTAATACTATATAAAATTAAAACCTAGTCCTAAAAAAGAACTTATGATCTAAAAATTTGAAAAACAAGCTATGTTGTATTTTTATTATTTATTTGAGTTACATAAAACATAATAATGATTTTGAAAAAAGGTTTGCATAAAACAACTCCCGTGCAGGCACAAATTGTAAAAGATAAAGTTTCACAACGCGAACACTAAGAAGACGAAGAAAAAAAAACACATATTTTAAAATACAGATAGTATTCCTCGAACAAAATGGATTTCAAATTTTTAAAAATTTCGTAATCTGTTACGACATACACTCCACTCTCAAATGAAATTGTTCCAATGAGTTACCAAGGTCACTTTAAAAAACACTTATTTCACATAACTGGTACACGGAGACTTCCGTAATTCAGAGAAAAAATTTATCTTAAAAATATTGAGCTTCGCATAAGACTTACCATTTTTTTCAAACCATGTTATAGTTAAACCGAGATTTAGAATTCAAGAAATTGTCATATTGAGAATTTTCCCGAATTCTCGGACCTTGTTGAAGTAATAAGTTGCTTTCGACAAGGTGAAACGAGCTTATTTTATATATACGCCAAATTTAAATAATATTCACTTCTTTTAATAAAATTAACAGCAATGGAAGCCATATTTTGATATTGAGGTATCTTTATATTTTTGTAAATATTTATGCATAGAAAACTAATATACATATATCAATAATTAATGATGAGAAAGATGATTTATAAAAATGATTCATGATAATAAGTGATTAATGAGTTTATAATGATTAATCATAATGAATGATTAATGATAATAAGAATGTTTCATCATGATAAATAATTTATTATTATTAATGGTTATAATAATAATCATAATTAATGATTATAAAATAATGATCCATCGTGATTATTGATTATAATATTAGTTCGTGATAATTAATGATTATAATAATGGTTCGTGATGATTATTGATTATAATAACAATTTATGACGATTGCTAGTCATAATAATGAGTAATAATATTAAGTGATTAATGATTTAAAAAAATGATTGATCATAATGCATTATTAAGGATGATTAGTGATTTTTATAAATGATTGACTAAGATTAATAATTATAATAATGATTCGTAATTGTTAATCATTATAATAACGATTCTTGAAGATTAATGATTAGTATAATGATTCATGATATTAAATGATTAATGATTATATTAAGATTCATCTTAATAAAGGATTATAAAAACGATTCATGGTAATAATGATTTATAAGTATAACATAATAATGATTCATTATAATAAATTATTAATGATTATAGTAATGATTCATGATAATAAATTATTCGTGATTGTAATATTGATTCGTCATTATTAAATGATTAATGATAGTAATGCATAATGAAAACTAATGGTTACATATGATCAGTTGATAAACAATAGCTGTGTGTGTGTTTAATTATATTTGTGAGTCATGTTTCTAACTTCATTTACAACTTACATAAAATCTACTTCATTTATATCATTGAATATTTTTACTGATTATTTGGTAACATTCTATCTTTTCAGTGAACATAATTATAACATGGAAATTTGATTTTTATAAAAATTTAAATATTTTAAATTTTACTTTTAAAATTTCCAGTAATTTGCGGTTTTTTGTGTCTTACACCTAAATTTATATGCAAATATTGTGTAATACGTGTGATTTATCTGCGTTTTTTTTTTTTTTTTTTAAGAAAGTTGTTTTTATTGTATGAAAAATAGCCTCGTTTCATGATAAACAAGAAATAAGCTCTAATGTTGAATAGATTTTGTGGAAATTATACCAGAAATATCTAAAATTCTTTTTTTAAAAAAATAAAGCAAATGAAGAAGTTTTGGTGTGGGAAGTTTATTAAAGATTTTTCAAAGTTCTATTTAATAAAACCTCGTAATTAATACTCCCACAGATCACTTGAATCACCCTGTATTTTTAAAAAGCAAAATAAATAAATAAAAAAAAAAAGAAAAAAGAATATTTCAAAACTTTAAACATTTTTACGTCTTAGTCAACTGAAAAGGAAGCCGTGTGACAGAACTACCTTATTACAAGGGGCTTACATGTATTTAAAAAAGTAACCAATAAACTGTGTGAGATTCGTCCTTATTTTTATTAAAAGATTTTAACTTGCTATGTTCATGTACGAGGATAATTCAAAAAGAACTTGTATTTTAAGGCAGATGGTGTCATTTGAAGTAAAGTGTTGTTACCATCGGGTTATGCCATTTGTTAAACGGAGCCAAAACCAATTTGACATTGATTCATAAGTTAGTTTTGATTTGGGAGTCATTTGCTGCCCAATAAGACTTTGATTGCTGCCATACGTAATGTTTTATTCATCATTTTGCATCGAATAGTCATCATCGATGATAAATGGATTCATCGTTTTCATCGAAAATCAAGCAAAAATCAAAACGCTTTGTTGTTTCTGGTGATTTTTTTTCCAAAAACATCGAAGATGATATCATGGGCCGGAAAAGTTTTGACTAAGAATGTTTGAGGCGCGAAAGACGTCGTGATTATAAATATGAGTAACTGAGAGATAGACATCTGTCTAGTGAGTCATGTTGCTTACGAAAAACAAGCCTTTTTCGAATTGTTACGAGCGCCATCTCTTGGGTTTTCCCAGGACTAAACGAACAACTCTCGTATATGTCTTTCCAGTTCAAAATGTATACTCTAATTTTAATCTTGTCTCTATCAATCAAGTAAGCTGAAATTTTTCACACACATATAATATGCAGCCATTACTATACTATGGTATACTCAAGAAGTGACGGATTTTTTGGGAGGGCCATGCACAGGTCTTAATCTTTTCACATGAATTGTAACCCATTTCCAAACACCCGAAGGAACTAAAGTTTTGCATAAGTGTTCGACTATGTGGCAATACAATACTGTTTCACAAAAACGATGACGGGTGTAGGAAGGGGGGGGGGAGCGAATCTCGGGTCTTGTATTTCACAACGTTCAATCCAGTATCGCTTACGTAATTGTTTTTTTAGGCTCAAATTTCCAATCTAATATATATATATATAAATTTTAAATCAAGCTTTTATTTAAAGATCGAATAAAAGGTATAAAAATATTTTAATGAAAAATAATGTATAATTTACAAAAGATTTTGGCACAAATGTTTTTTTATATCATATATAAGTAAATAGCTATGGGGGAGGGGGGTCTAAAGGTATCCTAAGAATTACTTAAGAATCTTAGTTACATTCCTGAAGTTTTTATTAATGCTATGTTATTTTACATTTAAGAGTTACTTTTTATTCCTTTTAACCAATATTTAAATAAAAGTTTGATTTAAAAATGTTTTTAGCTTTATTAATTATTGCCTTTGATAAGAATAATTTTTTGCATTAATGTGCTCAACTCAAACTCTTTACCTAAAAATTTATTACATGTGAATTCTGTGATTTCTAGATTCTCCCTCAGGATAAATAATTAAAAAAGAATCTCGGAATGTAAATAAAAAAAATGTCTGGTAGAAAATATAAATCTATCCATCCGATCACAATAATGCTATAGAAAGAGCAACTGGAATTTTCCTATCTACCGACAGAACTAGATATTTGCATGCATTCCAAATAACATCACCGAACTTCATTACTGGGATTTCAAAAACCTAATTTCTTTTAGTACTCCGAATATCAGTCAAGTTCAAGCTTCGGGATAATTGCTGAGAGAGAGAAAAATGTTCTTTTTTATGTTCCTCTGATCAATGAGAATTTAATTACATTTTGCCCGGGGTATTAACTAGGCAAAGAAGTCGGGATCCTATTTTTTCGTCTGCTGCTGTTTTTTTTTCTCCCCCTTCCTTTTCTGAGAAGTATGTGCCTTTTAATGGAAGATTCACTTAAAAATAACTTTAAAAATCGTTACTCTCTTTATCATTAAATTCGGGATATCTTTAAGTGCGACGTTCTCATCTTTAAGTTTGTTAACTTTCTATTGGGAGATGAAAAACGGCAAAGAATTAAGGAAAGATGTAGGATATATATATAAGGTTGAAGCAGTACATGTTTGATCTCTTCCTTTTGAAAAGTTGCGAACCTAACTCCATAAAAAAGCTACGATTAGATAATATTGTTCTATTTTTCCCAGAAGATACTCATTACATATGATTTTTAACGATAAAATTTGTGTCTTTTGAATTTTTTAATTTAAGGATCGGTAAACATTTTTTTTTTGGGGGGGGGGAGGGTCAGGTTTCAAATTTTTTGTCTAGGGGAGTCAAAGTTCGAACTCGATATCTACTCAGACAACTTTACTCAAAGAGCAAAATAAATAAATAAAATTAAAAAAAGATATTGGCTCTCCCTATTTCATTTTGACAAATGGTAGCTTTTTTTAAAAACCTATTACAGTCTCGAAAAAGTGGACTTATTTAAAATGAATGTTAATGAGCGTAAAATAAGCATTCTTTAGGATCCCAGGTTCCACAGAATCAATAACTACCAAGAAAAGGTAACACCTTCTTCAAATTCCACATGCATTTTTTTTCACAAATGAAACATTCTGAAGTACAAAGACACAAGAATTTGTCTGCCACAAGAAGAATAAAAAACAGACGATTCTGGCATACAATTCATTTATTAAATTTAATAATAAAATTAGAGAAAACAACACATTATAAAAGTAGATAATAAATTATTCTCTTCACGTATTAAAATAAAAGCAGATGATAAAATATTGAAATTATAATCAGCAACGTAAATTTATCTTAAACAAACGATAAATGGAATCATTACAATTATAATATAATGTCTATCTTTCGAACCTAACTCCATGTATCCTTTATTATTTTTTTGTCCACGCATTTTTTTTTGTTACCATTTTCTTAAAACCACAACATTTAAGTACATGTTACAAAATGGCTTAATATTGTTAAAATTAGAAAGCGACAATTTTACATCATATTTTTTATACACATGCTGGCATTTACACAAAAAAATCTACTTATTAATATATTTATGACAGAATTGCTTAAATTTTGCCTTAATGCTATGAATAAAAGTTTCTTAGATATTTTATCATACTATACAATTAACTGGGCAGTTTGTAATAATTTGTATTTGTATATTACATCTTCATTTTCAAAAATTTTCGTTTATGTTAGTAAGAAATTCCAAATATACATAAAATGCCTGAACATATGATGCAATTCAACTTATTTATCTTGCGAAAAATATTTATAGATGGATTTTGATATATTGTAAAGTTATTAGTAGTCCTATCGAGATCCCAAAATGCTGTTGTAACTTGTTTAAAGATATCAGTGGATAAACCACAAGGTGTTATTTATTAATATGTGTTAACGTTTGTTTTTGTCTTGAGAAAAGAATATCAACAAAAATTCATGAGCATAAAATGTAGTGCACATGTGTTAGGTTCAAAAGATTGATTTCATTCTACACACACATTATGATTATATAAAATAAATAAAAAAGTTCTTAAGCATATTTACATTGTTGAGGTATATTTAATTAAAAAATGCATCAAGATATTGTAACTTTTTTCAAGACTTTTGGATTGTTATTTAAAAAAGAATCGTCCAAAGACGGATAGTACAAGAAAAATTGCCAGGAAATCATTCTGTCAATAAAACCAAAACATACAGAAGCAGCGATAATAAACGTCTGGCCTATCTGTGTATGATTCTTGAAGACTATAATGAAAGCAAGTTATTAAGATTATTGGTAGTTATAATTATTTTTCATTATATTTGCAAATTTCGAGTTTCTTATACGAATCCTTGTTTGAAATTCTGGCACATAGAAGTACCTTTGTTCGACGACACTCCTCTTATAATTTCATTCTGATTTCATTGTTAAGAGAGTAAAAAGATCAGGTGAAAGTTATGGTGTGGTTTGTAATCAGTTCCTAGGAAGTTGGACGTCTTCAAATGGTGAACGGAACCATGACGCAAAAACACTAAGTGGAAATATTGCGTACTCGCCTGAATCCTCAGCTTCGTAAATATTTCCCAAATGGGCAAGAGTTTGTTTTTAAACATGAAAAAGTGTCTTGTCATAAATCGAGATATATTACAACCTTTTTTAGTTGAAAATAACATTCCAGTAATCTCAGGCTGTGTAATTCTCCCGATATGAATCCGATTGAATATTTATAGAAAATCCTAATGTTAGAGATTGCTAATGGAATAATAACAACTAAACGACAATAACTATATCTAGCATGAATTCAAGTTAGCTTTCATTTTTAAAATTCGTTAATTTTCCATTTTTTAATTAGTTAGCACAAAATGATGTTGGAATTTTTGAAATTTAAAGAAAACTTGACTATTTAAGTACATGACCATTTTCTGTCCAGTGTACTATTGCTTTGTAATATCATACAAAATGAAAAATACTGATATTTACAACTATTACGTAAAGTATTAAAGTATTTTTTTTACTTTATTTATGATTGAAATAGCATTAAAAGTAAACATTTAAAAAATACTGACATAAGATTCTTCCTTAAGGTATATTTTTATCATTTATTCTTATAACCTTCTATTTAAAACTTAAAACCATTTCTGGAGTTAAAATGACTTCTAATGAAATTTAGAAAATGTAATTATTTAAATAATTACAGTTAATTATTTCTGACGCAAAATGTTTTTCAGCAATAACTTGATTCCCTTTACAGCCTCTACGTATAATGAAGTGTATGCAGCAAGTGATGTTAATAGTTATTAATATTTATATTTCTTGTTTCAAAGAACGAACATTTACAAAAACAAATTGGTTATATATTAAGTACATTTTTTCTTATATTACCGGGAAGATGATTCAAAAAAAGTTTAAATAACTCTTAATTAATGCAAATTTCTCAGGAAAACAAATTAAGTTCCTTTTATGTTTCTTGAAGAATGCATGGAATTCTCAGAATATTTTAAATTGTTTTTTATTTGTTTTATAGCAGAGCTTTGAAAATATAACGCAATTATAATTTTGAAAAAAAGGTTTGTTAGACACTAAATATACCACATATTTTTAATTTAATTAACTCGTAAAAAGTCTTATATAACTGTATAGCATGTATAACTGGAATCATAAATAGAAGCTATAAAAGAAGAAACATCTAAAATATTTTCAGATTTTCTTTAAAGAATATTATAAATAAAAGTTTGGAGCCTAAAAATTATTCCCAACTCTGAAAAGGCGTTCGAGTTTTTTCTCCGATTCGTATTGAGTTCCTTTACGGCTAACACAACAAACTATTTCTAAAACACCTTATTACTTTCTTTTCTATTGGTTTTTAAATCATGCGTCTCAAAAAAGTTTCCTTTACAAGATTATGCGAAATGCAATCATATAATTTTTAAAATAACGTAATACACACACACATATATGTGTGTGTCATCCCTGGCAGCCTTCTCTGTAATTCGGATCCAATAAATAGAGACTACCTCCGTCATTGGGCATCACATCAATTAGATTCAGAAATGGTGCTTTTAAAGACCTCTTTTAGGCAATAACTTCCTTCACTTCTTTTAACGATTTCTTTTTTTTATTTGCATTCGCCTTGCTATTGGATACACACACGCGCGCGCACACGCTCACACGCCACACACACACATATATATGTGTGTGTGTTTGATGGTATATATTTGTGCGTGTGTATATATATGCATACAAATAAACATGTAAAATCTTTTCCAATGTTATTTGATGTAGTTATTTGATAGGCAATCATTTCTTGTAAGGTTTATTTAATGGATTGCATTGTCAATTTAAATCTATTGAACGCATTGTAATATTTTAGAAACTTGACCACGCCATGACTAATTAGCGAGGATTAGGCAGTGTCAGTAAAGAAAGAAAAAGGTGAAAGGTATCCATTAGGGTTTGTAGGAAGCTTTTATACCTCAAGTTTTGTTATTTGATTCAAATGGATTCTGTGAGGTTTATAATAAACCAAATACGTGTAACTTCAAAAGATGTTAAAATTAAAAGTAGAAGTCAAAGTTGTCTTTATTCTAAAAAGATTGATGTTAAAAGCATTCAGGTAAAAAGGAAGGAATGATAAATATAAGTAAAATATTTTTGAATATTATTATACCATTATCAACGTAGAGATTTTGTTCTTTTTTCCAAGCTTAACTTACTATGTTCGTTTGTATGAATGTCTTTCCAGAGATAGAGCTCAAAATTTATACCCTTCCTCCGATCAAGCGGAAATTTTATATATATGTTTAACACTGATTACAAGACAATTATAGGGTAGGGATCCTGGGGTCTCGAGAATTACATTAAACAACGACCAATTGAGTTGAAAATTTTCACACACATATAACTCAAGTAAATGCTATTTTTAGTCTTACATTTCCTGACTAAAAATTATAGGGCTCAAGCCTTGCTTTTAACAAAGTCCAGTGTAAAGATTTGCACACATGTATAACTAATGTTATTTTTATAGTAGTTGAACGAGTTGGTGCAATTTAAATATATGCATGTATGTTTGACACTAATTTTCAAAATTATCTCGTAAATAATGCTTCTTCACATTTGTTTTCTATTTGATAAGTGAATATTTATTACTTTAGAATGAAATGAATTATTTTTTGTAGATGATATACGTATATGTGTTCTGAATAACATAGCATCGAAATTGTGAAAATTGCTCACTTCATAGCTTGACTATCTAAAAACAATACAGTGATCCTCATTTGGGACATATGGTTATATAAGTGTTAAAGGATTTACTATTCGTAATACGAATATGAGTTTCGTCTCCTTTGATGCAATACACTATTGGAACTTTTCCGAAAAGTATCTTCATAAGAAAAGTTGGAATAATTCTTCTGATATTAAAATTATGAAGGGGAGGAGGAGGGGAGTGAGAGGACAGAAATACCAGGTATTGTAAAGTGATGAGAAATACCAATTGGTTTGAAACACATATATTTTTTTACTATAATTGGGACGTCTTCACCACTTCTTTTCGTCCATTGGGCAAGAGAAATTTTATAATTTTAGTTCAGGTGGTCATTAAATTTCACAAGTTTTAATTTGATGATGCATCTAAAAGAGAGAAATATATCTGCGATGGGAATGGTGAGGTATAATAGGATGAACAAATGTCTTATAAAATGGATAAGGAAATGAAAAAAGAAATTAGCAGAGCTTAGATTTTAAATCGAAACCTGTCGATCGTAATCTAAGAAGCGATAAGAAGGATGTTAGAAGAGACAGGTAAAGGACTTAGTAATCGAACGTCCGAATTCTGTTATCATATTCGCTTGTAGTCGAATGAATTGATATGAAATAAATTTATTGATAAGACAAAGTAATCCTAGAGGGATAGGTAGTTAAATATTTATAACTTAAAGGGACTTAGTACCTTTCGAAATCAAAAGCAGAACATTTTGATTCACTTTTTTTCGATTCATCCCAAATCAATATTTTTTGCTAATTTTAATATGAAACTTTGACAGTTTGTATGATAAAGTTTAAAGTTTAAAGTATTGAATAAATTTTTGCTATTAAATTAATATATTTCTTAAAAAACATGTAATGTGCGTACAAAAATTTAAAAAATAAATTAGCTTACTTTTTGTAATCCACAAGATAATATCTGAACCAGAAGATACAGTAGAAACCATCATTCTTGCACCAAAATAAAGCTAAATAATGACCTTGTTCTGTAAACCTCAAATTTTAAATTTATCTGACATTTAAAAAATTGGAAAAATTTAAAAAAAATGTTATAAAATTTGGAATTAGTAACTTTTTATCATTTATATTATGTGATAAAATAAGATTTAATTATCCTATTAATCATCCTAATCCTGAGATTCATAGAATAAAGATCTTCAAAAACAACGCCCATGTAAAATTTTCAAACTCTACATGTAAAATATTTTTTTTAATCCTGTGGGAAAGTATGAAAATAAGAAACTGAGAAAATGTTGTTTGTTTTCATTGCATTACAAAGAACAAGCCACTTTGACATTTACATCTTTAGCAGCGTAATAATTGTCGGAATTTTACACGATTTACTTCGACCCGTTTTGGACCGTGATCACGTATACGTAATCGCGCGATTCTCCCTTCACGGTCCACGGTATCGAAAATGTGACGGGTGTTTTTCGTGCCATTGGGCCCATGATCACACTGGTGTGAAATTGGAACGTTTTATTTGAATCTTTAATGGCCATTAGATGGCGGTGAAGCACGTAAATTTTTCAAATATCGTTCCACAAAGTGCTGATCTTCAATTCCGCTTTTGTTTCCGGTTTGTGTGTGTGTTGGATCAGGGGAATTTGAAAATTTAAACAACTCCATTTGTTTGCTTCTTTGGTCGGTTTGCGCATTTAAAGGCTGTGATTCACTGCGCACTGGGTTTTTTTTATATTTTGACGGAGTGGATGGGGGAATAATGAAATGTTTATTGGTTAGGGTTGAGAGTAGACTTATCGTTCCCAAGATGGTATTTTGTATGTTTTTCAATCAGTTTCATCTTTGCTATCATAGCGAAAAGATTGAAATATCTGAGTGAAAGCCAAGGAGACAATATGTTGTGTGCAAGAAAAAGGTTCTCCAAAAGAAAAAAAAAAAAAACGTTAGCTGACATATTAAAAATGCAAAATTTGCAACATAGGTAAAAACATAGGACATTTGTCGTAAACAGTGTTTCGAAATATATCATTAGCTTCAAAAGTTTTAAGTATTATTTAGCCATTTTATTTCATTTATTTTATATATAGTTTTGTATTCAGTTCCTTAATATTTTACCTATATTTTAAATACTCGTAAATTTTTTAAAATTTTTTCTTATTAATATTGTGTTATTTTCGTAGCTATATAATTTTTTTTTATCAAAATGAATATGATTTCTTTAAAACTCGCAATTGTTTTTTTAAATATTACAAAAATTTTATTACCATATTTTTATATGTTATCAATCATAATAATCTGTCAGTTTCAGCGTATTTAATCACATGGATGATTTTATAAGAATTTGTACACGAAATTAGGCTTAATGAAAAAAAAAATCACTTGGTTCCCGTGTGTGCGTATACTTTCAAAACACACAGGCCTGGAGAAGCGTTATTTTCACCTTTTGCTGGTCTTGAACGGGTTAAAATGTTTCTAATATTCCACTCTATTTTTTGAAAATAAATTTGAGCAATCGAATATTTGAAGGTGCAAAGCTACTAAGTCCCCTTAAATAAAAATAAATTGAAATATTTCATCTCTATGTGAGCTTCTACTCATTTGACAATTAACAATATTTATCAAATTTTAACATGGCAATGGAAAATAAAGACATAAATAATAAACGGGGTTTTTAAACCTCTTTATATAAAGCAAACCTAATGTACATAGTTCACAAATAGAGAGTCTAGAGTCAAACAACATCAAATAAGTGCCTCTAAGGTCCTCTTGATAACCCTGTTACTTGAAATTAAACCAATTTCTGGCATTGACAGACATGGTCCAGTCTTTAACTATTATATTTTTCATGGGTTCATCTATTTCTCATAAATTTTTCTACTAAATTCCACATCTTAACAGAACATAAGCTCCGCCGTATCCGAAATACGATTAAAAATTTTCAAAAAGATAACCACCCCTTGAACTTTCAGCCTCTATCCAAAATCCAATAAATATTAAATTTTTCTTTCCCTTGATGAGAAAGATGACTAATTAGCTTAGAAGATACACTTCTTTCCTATTTATTATAAATGAATCACATCTTTCTAATTAGCTAGGCTTTTTAAACTGATAAATGATGTATTTAGAAATTTATTCATAGAATGTGAGTTGTTCACAGGCATATCTCAAGTTTCAAAACTGAATGTTGTATGTTGTAAGTGTATGAACAGATTCTTAATGTGTTCATTATACAAAGTTGGTTACTAAATAACGTGACTGATGGTCATACAGAAGAAGTACACATGTGTCAAACCCCAGCGACCGATAACTGTTTGACTTGAAATCTTCTCTTTGGAATATAATACCTCTCGTTTCTCTAAACAATTCCGTGTACCATTAGCCTTCGCTTGCATTAGAGTTATTTCTTTGTTTGCCGGACAAATGATAAGCGAGTAACAAATTGTTGTAAACTTTCACATAAAATGTGGAAAACCCTCTTCTGAAACTTATAATTTATTGAAAGAAGTGTATCGCAATGAATGTTCAAAATGGCCGAGAAGGCTTTGAACATGATTCATGAACGGTAAAGCATCCATGTCAAAACCGGACGACAGTATCGAAAACAATGAGTAATCTGGTTCAAACCGACTGTCGGGTAAGTATTTTGGTATTTGCTGAAACTGTAACAGCTTACAAAGAATACGTATGTGAAATCTTTTTACCAAGACAATGCGCCTTATTCTTTTGATCTAACGCTATGCGACTTCTATTTGTTTTCTAAGGTGAAATATGCATTAAAATCGACAAGATTTAAAACAGTGAAAGAATAAGAGGCACAGGTCCTGAAGTATCTGACAGAAGAAGACTCCCATCACAGTTTTGAACAATGGAAGATTGTGAATGTAGGGATAGAGAAGGGTGTATATTGAAGGTGATTATTATTAAACATGTATGTCAACAAAATAAAAGGTTATACAGTGTCAGTCTCATTATTTACTAGCCACATCTCGTATATTTAAAACTAAATCTAATTAAAAGGAGAAGGTTTATTGTGGTGTGCATCATTTAAAGAAAAATTAGTATAGCTTCTTTATGATTTGAAAAAGTGTTGTTGAATAATTTAACATTCACCAATCCACTTTACAAATTTAAAAAAAAATTACTCATTTTCATGCAAAACACAAATGACACAAACAAGAAATAAATGAAAGATAAAACAAATAAAAGCAAGGTACAAGCGAAAGCTACGAGGGTCGTTCAATTAGGTTTTACACACACCAAGAGAGGGTGCTCGCTACATCAAAATAGGTTTGTTTAGGTTGGATCATGCCCCTCTAGACAGCTGTCTAGAACCATATTTACCCTCATTTTTGATCATGATGCATTTTCCTTATTCCGAATGTTCTTAGTTATAGCTTTTCCTATCGATGAGACCGTCTTCGACCTTTCTAAAAAAGCTTCACCGGAAGATTTTGATTTTTGCTGGATTTCCTATGCATAACGATATGTCCAGGTCTCATCAACGGTGAGAACTCGACTCAAAATGACGTTGACAAATCAACAACAATCATAACTTTATTTGGTAGCTACGAAATTAAAATTAACTTATTAACTAAACTAAAATGACTATTAAATCAAAATTTAACTTTTGATTCAAGTGCGCAAATTCGTTTCAGCTCCGTTTAACAGATGGCAGCACGCAATCGTAACAGCAATTCATTGTACTGATGCCATTTGTCTTCAAATACAAGATTGTTTTAACCACCCACGTAATTTGCTTAAAAATATCGCAAGAGATATAAAATTTTGTTCATGTAGAAAATGTAGTACATTTAAAATAAGATACAAAATTGCTTTTGATATTTTGATCATTATGTGTTCCTTTAAAGATATAAAAGAGAAATGAGCTACATATTGTAAAATAATTTAAAGTTGTAAAACAATTCATTTCTTGAAACAGAAAAAAAAGTTGCGAGAAAATGTTCTGTGTCTTAACTTAATGTCTAAGAAAAAATCATATTTACCTTTACCATTAAAGCATTTAGTAAATTTGTATAAACTTCTATTTGCAATCAAAATACATCTAAAAATACCCTTAAGCTTTTGTTACAAGACCTGTAATCTAATTAAATAAATATCATTGGTGACATTACATATTTCTGAAATGTATTTTGAAACTATTTTTACGTACGTTCAATCCCTTGAGAAATATATATATATATTTCAGAGGAAAAGCTATTGATTCTAAGGACGTATAAACAAAAACAAAACAGAGGGAAACTAAAAATCGTTAAGCAAGTTAAGCAAATAAACTCGGAATGACAGGAATGGCTATTGAAAATTGAATTTTGTCCGAATATCGATAGATGTAGATGAATTATCATAAAACAACATTTGTGGTCTAATGCAGAACCTATTGTTAAATCTGAATTCTTTGAAAATATATATTTTTATCTTTTTTCTTTATGTGCATATATATATAAGAATGTGTATAATTATCACTGTTATTTTGACATAATTTTAAATTACACAAAATCATACTAAATTAGAGATTATAACCTTTAAAAATAAATATTAAAATGTTACTAAAATTTAAAACCTATAAATACTACAATATAGAATCAATAAATTAACAAAAGAGCAAAATAATAAAATTAAAAACATTATTCTAAATAAAATAGATAAAATATATTATAATGAAAAAATAGCCACAAGTCTACTGAAATTTATAAATAATAATAATAATAATTTATAACCTATATAAGCCATTAATTAAGTATTACAACGTAGTTAAATATAAACCTACCCAAAACGTTGCGAATCTCAAGAGAAAAGAAATTAATTAATGAAACAATAATGAAGATAATATGATATAAATATTGTCCCATATTTTTGTATCGGAAAAATGTGCTTAAACTAGTTGCGATATCTGTCACCAATAGCCCTCGTGTAGCTTCTAGTGCGACGTTAATAAAAACTGAACCAAACCTAAATTTCAAAAACTTACCAAATTTCAAATTAGAAAAAATTAAAAAAAAAAGTAAACAAACATTTTAAAACCAAAGTAAAAAGATATAAAATCAAAAATAACCTCTACCAAATAATCCACATATAAAAAAAAATGTTCAGTAATGAAGAAAAATCAAATTCAAGAACCGAAACCAAAAATATTCAAAATTTGTGTAACGTAGAGATATTATTTGTACGTTAGTAAAATAAACTAATACATGAAAGTTAAATTAAGTAGCCCTAAACTTAAAATAATGTATACTTCATAATACATATTTATACATATACATATATAGTAAGAAATAGTGATTCAAGAAAAGATGAAAAAGAAGAGTTAGTTTTAAAATAAATAATTAAACTTAGTAAAAAATTAAAACATAATTAAAAACAATGAACTAAAATAATTTAAATAATAATTAAAAGCTACAAAACCTGAACTGTATATAAAACGAGATACAAAGGATAGAACTAAAATTAAAAAGAAAAAATATATGTAAACTAATCACATATGTAACAATTTTATAACGTTAAAAGCATTATAATATATCTGAGGTTTTATTCTAAAAATGTAAAAAACAACTGTATATAAGAACAGTTGATGGTGAAATCTCATTTTTTTTTTCAAATTTAATGTATGTAAAGTATGAATTAAAAATTGTATTCTTCCAGATGTTATTAGAATATAATTATATAAATTATACAATTAAAGTCCCTTATGGAAGCAACATCAAAATAATTTCTCTACAATTAATGAATAATACATGCAATTTATTCAAGTTTATCATATTGATTTTTTTAGGAAATCGTCCTTGTTTTAGTTAATTAAAACTTTACCGAAAGCACTTCAATTTAATTTTTTCTCCAAATCTGTAACTAAATTCTAACTTATTTTTATTTGAACACTTCAGTTTTGCATTTGACACATTATTACTTGAAAATTTTCTTCGCATTAAGACTTGATAAATATTACATCTTTAATTAAAAAACAATTGAGATAGTTTATATAATAATTGAAAGATAGGTACATTTATGAGTTTAGTGCGTTTCCTTAAAAGTTTTTCCTTTCTGTAATGTTCAATTGAGAAATATTTCTAAAAAATATATTTATTGCATCACTTTAAGCAGTGTAAGGCGTCTTAAAGACAGACAATGTAATATGAACTTAGTGATGAAAATCTAAGGATTTGTATTGGAAAGGAAATCAAAGCAATTCTTTTTAGAAGTATTTAATATATAATAGCTTAAAGCAAATATTTCTTTTTTCTTAATATTAGCAGAAGTAACAATATGCTAAGTAATACGCTAAGCCATCAAAAAAGTACAAAAATTCAGAAATTTCGCAAAAAGCAAATAAACTTTAAATCTAGACGTATAAGCAACCTATATTTTTACTGAATTCTTATGCCATGTAAAAAATTCATAATAGTTAGAAAATATTCCTTTTTAATTTATAAATATTTTTCATGCGTAAAATATTCCTACTTTGCATATATTGCCATCTTTTAACAAATCTCTTTATCTGCCTGAATTTAACTGAATTTTAAGAAGAATTAATTCGTTAACAATATGCATTTACTTTTATTTGTACATATGTACATCATTTGCTTACTTATATTTCAGGAGTAATATTACTGTAGAATCAATATGAAACAAAGCTAAAATTTAGTTCAACAAAATAAAAATATTTTTAATTAAATAAATTTAATAAAAATTAATAATTAAGTAATAAATAATTTTAAAAATTAAAGAATTTTAATTTAATAAAAATTAAATATTTTTAAAATAACCTCATACTTACTTTTAATAATTAGATAGAACATTTTATTCAAATTTTAAATTATTTTGTGAGATTCCTTAAAAACAGGCTGCCAAAAGCATTCCTTAACTCAAAAGACAAATTTACAAACATTGATAAATTACAGACGATAATGTGCAACATCAAAATTAGATTTCTTTTCCCCAAACGACAATCTAGCATTGCATTTCTTTTATCCGTTATGTGCCAATCATATAAAAAATTCTGAATTCCTGAAGTTCCTTAAAATAAAAATTTCTTTGTCCCGTTTTGCCACTCATGTTGATATATTTTATACTTACGATTTGCCATCATGATAAAAAAAATTTACTTCCGTTTTGCCTTTCGGGTTGACAATTTTAAACTTCCGTTTTACCTTTCGGGTTGACAATTTTAAACTTCCGTTTTGTCATCATAATAAAAATTTCATTATTCCGTTTTGCCACTCATGGATAAAATACTTTAGTTCCGATTTGCCACTCATGGTAATATATTTTTCCGATTTGCCACTCATGGCAATATATTTTTCATTTCCGATTTGCCACTCATGACAATATATTTTTCATTTCCGATTAGCCACTTATGGCAAACAATTCTTAGGTTCCGTTTTCCATCGTTAGAATAAATTCCTTTTAGAAAATTTCTTAACGTAATAATTTTATTTATTCTGTTTGATCATCATCATCATAATTGGAATCAAAATGAATAATTTCTTTTTTACTTTCCTAGTGGCATTCATGAGATTAAAATTTTCGCTTAACACATTCGTAATTATTAATCAGAAGCGAGAATTAAAAAAAAATCTGAAATTTTTTGTTTGCTTTGAGTTTGCTTTATTATATTTTTACTGAAAAATAAAAATAAAAATACTATACTCGTATTTAAACATTTCAAACAGAATTTAACTTCCGTAAAAAATTATTAGATATTAAAGAAAAATCGTTTGATGACGAAATGTGATGATGTTTAAATTAATTAAACCAAATAATGTTTAAATTAAAAACTTTATTTTACTGATGTTACTATAATCTAAATATATAAATATAGAGAGCAGGAATTCTAATTTTGTGGTTTTCTTAGAATAAAGCAACATTAAAATAATTTCGTTATACTAAATGAAAAGTTCTTGCAATTTATTTCAGTTCATCAAATTGATTTTTTCTTGAAACCCCGTTTATTTTTACCAAAATAAATTTTTAATGTAAGTATTTCAATTTTTAATTTCATTCGAAATCGATATGCATAATTTTGGAATTCTCTGCATGTTTTTATTTGGACAACACTAAAAATTTTCTTTAAACCTCATCATTACTTCAAACATTCGTCTGCAGATTAATCACCAAATTACAAATTTAAATGTTTAAATTGATCTGTTAAAATAAAGTTCTAATAGTTTTCTTATATTTGTTTTATGTAATGACGTGCGTTGCACAACACATGCTTGATAGCTTAAAACTACTCTGAAAATTTGAGATGCATGAATATTTCAAATAAATTATGAAATTAGGAATTTTATAAGACTTTTCATATAATGGATTACTTGTTAAAAAAATATACCATTTAAATATAAATATTCCAAATATATACATAAAAATTGGAAGGCATATCACTCTTACTAATATTCAGTAATACTAAAGTTTTTAAGTCAGTATTAGATGTAAACATGCTTTAAAAAACTAATGTATTCTGGTTCAAACCTGTATTACTAAGCTTAAAGAATGGATAATGTAAACTATAATAATAAATAACACTGCATAGTGACAAAATATCACTGTTTTAAACTTTAGAATTGAACAGGTGATATTTTTTATTCAATTTGTAAGCAAATGCTTTGCTGAAATGTTATAAACTAATTACAAGAAATTCTAATTATCAAAACTTTCTATTGATAAAATTTATAGAAAAAGGTGATCATGGATGTTTTTTTTCAAACATCTTTCATCTAGAACTTATGTTAACGAAAACAAATTTAAACATTTTTTTTTTTGTTTTTATTAAACGACACGTCTTTATAAATGTTAATGGTTCTCCAATTAAATTTTTTTAAAAAAAATAATTTATGATTTATTCTTGATTAAAAATGAAGAGATTGCTTTTAATTAATTTTGTACTTTAATTATTTTTTTTATTTAATCTTACCTTTTAATCGACTTCATTGTATTAAAAATTTATTTGCTCATATTTAATTTTAGTGCAGGATGTTTATGATCATTTTAATGAAAAATTCTACTATAAGCGTAAGAGTTTGAATCATCAACTTACACAAAGTTATTTTAAATTATTGATTTATTTGCACAGAACCGAAAATGTATCGTTTTTGAAAACATTTAGCTCAAGAAATATAAAAGCGAAAGAAGAGAGTCAAAAAATTTCTTAGAAAGAAATTTTAAAGTATTATTTTAAAAATTTAAATAAAGAGGTAAAGAAACTTTAAGGCCTCTACACTATTGAGATTTATTTCTCTATCAAAAGAAAATAAATATCGCTATCTTCAAATGCTAAAAGGAAATATAAAAGCTCTAACCAGTGAAAAAAATATCATTTTTATTGATTTTCACTTCAATTATAATTACGATTATCTCCTTCCGCACACTTTTATGAACTCTGTAGATCCATCTTGTAGCCAGGCGTGTGCACGTTAAATCTTGCGACGATCAAAGTCCTCCCGTGGCGTGGTGGGGGAGTTAGGAGATGGAAGAACCAACTCAAGTGTCCTCGTTGCCACTTTACGGAGGTCCTAAATTGTTAGGTCCATCGCTCACAGCTTTCGTGTAGCTTCTAGTGCGATGTTATTCAAACCAAACTAAACGTTTTTATGAGTAAATGACAATTTATATATTTTCAGTAATTTTGAGTCATTATCACAATAATAATACCCACTTTTATTTCAATTATCTGTGTCTTTTGAATTCTTCTTTTATAAATCTCTTGCCATAACATACTAGTAAAAAGACTGTAATTAAAATAATCTGTTATTAAAAATATTTTGCTTAGATTCTTTTAATAATTCAAGTGTACAATGGTAGTTTAAATCTTTCACTGAACTAAGTACATATTTTTATTGTTATTTTAGGAAAAAAATTACTGTTAAAAATATTTTATATTTCAAAATTTACATTTGGACAAGATATTTAAAAGAATTCAAAGAATTCTTTATTTGCCTCCTAAGGAACTATTGTTTTACTTAACACAAAAATGTCGTACCTGACCACATTTCAAACAAATATCTTAAGTTTACGTATATTTTTGATGTCTTCTTTTACCAGTAATGAGCTTAAATTTCAAAAATATTTCGTAATAAATTTCCCCCAATTTTTTTTATTCAATGAAGTGAAACAATTTTAAAAATTAAGTATTTTACTTACTTGTCGATTTATGTACTACCTTAAATCATGTGTAATTTAGAATCGAGATATGACTGAAAATAAATTATATTATTCAGAACTTTAAGACAGCTGTGAGGCAGCCATTTTTTAGCCACCTAAGGAGCTATTGTTTTTTGTGGATCACATTTGAGGTACAAGATCACTTTTTAATTTTTATCGGTGGTTAAATCTGTTCTGGTGGGTGGTTAAATCTGTTCTTTGTAAAACTTTGCATAGAACGTTTTAGATTTTTATTTATTACTGTTTTTCCTACAATTTTGTAATAATTATTTATTTTTAACATTTTTTTTATTATTGTGTGATATTGTGAATTTGTATTTAATTGGTGTTATGAAATATTAAGTTAAAGTTCTGAAAAACATTTTATTATATAAGGAAAAATATAAATTTATTTTTAGCATTTCACAAGCAAACAATAAAAATATTATGAGTACGATTGATTCTGTTTCAGTAACAGAAAAAAGTAATTTCTTACGCAGAATTACTTCTCTTCCAAAACATGAAGTCTGTAAATTTTTGTAATTTCACATAACTACGATTCAAAATTTTCTTCATTATGTTAAAGCATTTGCGCTTCAGTCTTCGTCAGAAAATGTCATTATTTATCATAACATCTTGAAATGAAGTTCCTACGTCGTTCTGGCGAAATTATTTGAATTTAAAAATATATCTAAATTATGTATGTATTTTTAACAATGTATTTGTAACCTTCATTTTCAGCTCTAATAAAAAATTAATAAATCAAAATGTTATCACATCTTCATGATTTTTACGTTAAAATATAAATTTTATAATGCAAATAGCGGGATAATCGGTACCTTCAAAAATCATCTGAGGTTTGAATTCAATTGGCTTTATTAACCGTGCACTATAAACAACATGAGGGCTATTGCGGCGGACATCAAGTTTGAACATCGGTCAAGTGATAAATGGAATCTAAGCAAGAGCAAAAAAAAAAAAAAAAAAAAAAAAAAAAAAAAAAAAAGACCACATGAAAAAGGAACCGAAAATTATATTCTAAGGTAAGTTTAAAATTTTGCTTAAAAGTAACTGATGTTAGATAAAAGAAAATTCTTATTAGAAAAAGAATATTTGAAAGGAAATATTTAAGCTCCTCTCAACGAAAGATGGATTAATTCAAATCAATGAAGGAGAAAAACTATCTATAATTTTTCTTCATTTGTTTTCTTCACAGAATATTTTTGCTGCTTCTGGCTTATTTACAGGAATCGTTTGTGGGACCTCTTGGAAGCTGGAGATCATTTAGATGGTCATTTGATCTGTTGTTAAAGACTCCACCAGAAGATCTGTTCTTGAAAAATCTCTTTGTCCTGTTCCCTTTCTCAAAGTCACTTCTAAGCCTTTACCATCTTTGTTTAGATCCTGAAAAAAATACTTCATTTTAAAATAGAAAGAAAAATAAATAAATAAAAAGAACAGGATAACTTACCTTTATATTATACAATTGCAAAACCCGTTTTTATGTAATAGTACCGTTCACTTTTTTTGGATATTGACTGTAAGTCTATGTGTGTGTGTGTGCTTGATATGTGTGTGCAATTTTGGAAAGCATAAATAGGGAAAAGTATTATTTTCAAATGTTTGATAGATTCATTTAATATTAGCGAAACCATTTCTTAAGCTCACGTAAGAAAACATTTTGAATCTTAATAGTTTCTGAAATCCATTAACCATTTTCTAACAGGTCAATTGAAAAGTCCTCGGCCTACCATAGTAAAACACATTTTTTTGGCAAAATTCGGTCTTTTTATTCAACATAATTCTCTTCAAGGGTGATACACTGATTATATCGACCCTACAACTTTTCGATACCATTTTTGTAGTACGATTTGTCCTTTCCTTCAAAATAGGCCTCAGTTTCGTCGATCACCTCTTCATTCGACGAAAATTTCTTCCCAGCGAGCATTCTTTTGAGATCTGAGAACAGAAAATAGTCGCTGGATCTGGAGAATACGGTGGATGAGGAAGCAACTCGAAGCCGAATTCATGGATTTTTGCCATCGTTTTAACTGACTTGTGACATGGTGCATTGTCTTGGTGAAGCAGCACTTTCTTTTTCTTCAAATGCAACCGTTTTTCGGCGATTTCGTCCTTCGAACGGTCCAATAACGCTATGTAATAGTCGCTGTTGATGGTCCTTCCTTTTTCAAGGTAGTCAATGAAAATTATTCCATGCGCATCCCAAAATACAGACGCCATAATCTTGCCAACCGACTGTTGCGTTTTCCCACGCTTCGGAGCGGGTTCATCGTGTGCAGTCCACTCGGATGACTGTCGATTGGACTTCGGAGTGGAATGATGGAGCCATGTTTCATCCATTGTCACATATCGACGCAAAAACTCGGGTTTATTACGCTTGATTATCTTCAAACACTGCTCCGAATCATCAACTCGCCGTTGTTTTTGGTCAAAAGTGAGCTCGCGCGGCACCCACTTTGCACAGAGCTTTCTCATACCCAAATATTCGTGAATGATATGATGTACACGTTCAGTTGATATCTTTAGAGTGTCTGCTATTTCATTCTTTTTCAATTTACGGTCATTAAAAACCATTTTGGGGATTTTTTTAATGTTTTCGTCAGTAACAACCTCTTTTGGGCGTCCACTGCGTTCACCGTCTTCGGTGCTCATTTCACCACGTCTAAGCTTAGCATACCAATCCTTGATGTTTGATTTTCCTGGGGCAGTGTCTCGGCATTAAGCCAAGTTTTTGCTTCAACTGTATTTTTTCCCTTCAAAAAGCAATATTTTATCAACACTCAAAATTCCTTTTTATCCATTTTTTTCACAATAACAAAAGTTGCTTCACTCAAAATGCTATAATTCACAAACTAATGATCCGACAGCTGTCAAATTTATACACGCATCTTTTGAGGGTTAGGGCTAACTGAAAAACAAATGGATTTAATTCTAGTATTTCCATCTATGTGTCAGGCCGGGCACTTTTCAGTTGATCTGTTAATATTATAAATCGTTTCATAAAATGGGGAGTTACAATGTAAACTACAAAAACACAAGATCAAAGAAATTTATTGTTGAGACTGCATCAAAAAATATATATTTTCTTGTAGTAAGGTCAAAGGCTTAGTGAAAAGAACATTTTGAAGAGATCACACTGCATTTTCTTTTGTTCTTTAATCACTGATAGTTTAATTACTTTCTCCTCCTCTCTACTAGTGGACAAAAAATTCTTTTCTGATTAAGTTTTGCTTTTACCCCCCCGAAAATTAATTATCTAATGAAGATTTTATTAATAAGAACAATTTTAAGTAAATGTTTCAAAATTTATTGTTAAAGAAAGATTATCCTTTATAATAAGAACTGTTTATCTCCAAAATCATGAATTTCTGGGAGGAAAAAAAACTTAAGAATTAAGAAAATCTCTACACACAAGCACACACTCGTGAAAATTTTTCAACATAGTTTAAGCTCCTTTGAATTGAGAAAACCTTCATTTGCTTTTAAGAAGGTGTTAAATTGTATGTTTTTTGGTTGTTTACTAATGAAAATTGTATATTTAGTTTGTGAAAGGTGAAAAAAAAAATATTTATTTTTAATAATGACTGAGCAGGTTTGCTATCTTTTTTGTCAATGGTCTGCTTCTAAAACCGAATTAAAAAACACTTATAATATCTTCTAGTTCGTGAAAGTTGAGATTTATAACACAAAAACCACATCTGAGAGAGAGAGAGAGAGAGAGGGAGAGAGAGAGAGAGAGAGAGAGAGGTGATAGTCAACATTGTCCTACCGCTCTTTCTTGAATAATACTCTATAAAAGATCATGCAACTCCAAAATATATTGGCAGATTCAATAGTCACCTCAACAAACTCAAATTGGATATGGTAAAATGATTTGAAGCTATTTTGAAATTGACGTAGTATGAGACTCGATATAAAGTCCTTTTACTGCAAATACTATGGAGACTGTTATACTACTAGCCCAAAGAACTGTTAGAAATTAGAAATAATGAGAAAAATAACATAAATTCGATAGGGGTGGATATGAAAACTTATAAAAATATTTTTAAATAATTCCTGTCTTATATGCAAATAAGTGGAAAATAATATTTTAAGTTTATTAAACATTTCCCTGCCTCATATACTTTATAATCCGTCCTTAGGGTTGATAATCATATTATGAACAAAGAAAGAAACTGCCTGAAATTTCTGAAACACAAGACCTTCTATATTTCTTATCAAAAAAATGATAGAGATGTCCAGTATATAGTTTCGCATCATTATCAAAGTTTAATTAATTTAATGCAATATCATCAGACATAGAGTTTCTATGTATGCAAAGAGTAAATAAAATGATTTAATTACAATAAGTTGTTTTATAATTATTTATTTTGCGAAATTTAGTGAAAGTCTGACATAAAATATTTGGTAATTATTATATGCATTAACTTTCTGTATAACTCTGCCTTATAAATTTTATAAAATAAAGTTTCTTCTCTACATTATAAATTACTATTACTATGGAACAAAAATGGGAAGTTTGACAATTTTACTACTAATAGAGATATAGAAATGGGTTGTAGGTATAAAAAGGTTGTCCTTGTCCCCCCCCTCCAATCTAGACAGTAGAAAAAGTGGGCGAAAAAGCAAAAACTGATTAAAAAGAAGCGTTGAATAATTCTAGATAAAAAAAAAACCAACGTTTTTAAATGGTGGCAAAGTTTATTTTAAAAAAATTATTGAAATATTAGTTAAAACTTTGTAAAAAACATCTATCTCTCTCGTGTTTAAGATCACTCTCTCTGCGTAATTCAATATATCTTCCATAGATGGCATCACGTTACTACACAAACTACGTTATTAAAAAATATTGAAGTATTAGTGAAAACTTGTCGGAAATGTCTGAATATTGCATTGTTAAGCGAATAAGAACGATTCCCAAAGTTTCAGAGCTCTATCTTGATGGGAAGTTGGTTAAATTAACGATCGAAAATTTGATGACACACACACACATTCACCAAGTGAAATACAGAAAAACGTTGTAAAATATAAAAAGATCGCAAGATTATAGCTAAGCGCGTCAACTGTGTTTACCAAATACGGTAACCCCATAAATAGAAAAAAAGATCACTAGGACGCTTTGGGATTATGATACTTGTACTCATAAAATGAATATAAGCCCATGAGGAATTAAAATAGCTAAGAAGTGAATATTTGCTTATTCATGAGAATTTCAGAAATATTAGTATCTGTTAGTTTTTAAGATTATCTTTGTCTCATTCGGCTGAAACAAGATGTTGATATATAGTGTGAATAGTTTGAAACATTCTTCAAAATTATTTTTATCTTTTTACGCTAATTTAATTTGAATTATTTTCAACGTGTGTAATTGTTATATTCTGTTTTACAACAATTTCCTTTCTCATTCATATTTCCATCTCAGACACGTCTTCGATTAAGTTTTTGTTATGATTTAAATACGCTTTGATTTAATTCCGAAACGAATTTTCTGAAATAAGTGAAATAAAATTTATTCTTTACGCGTTCAGAGTGATGAGAACAATCGTTGACACTGAAAAAAAAGGTGTTTGATTCGATTTTCTTAAAAATATCTTTCTCTTAAGGTGTAACATTTAAAATTCCATAAATATTCTTACCTAAATTCTTACCTAAGATGATTAATTACACAATAACGATCAGCCAAAATGTTTAACCCGTTTATTTTATCTTTGAATAATCAATGCCAAAACAAATTAAGTATATTTTTAGCGGTTAATTAAACTCTGTGCAATTAAATTTTATAATAAAGGTATTTGGATATCTTGAGAAATCTGAGCAGTAGATTTCTTATAAGTGGAACCGATTCAGATATAAACATTCTTTTTATCATCAAACAGTTGTGGTGCTCCTCTATGAATTGCTGTTAACCTTCTCACTAGGCCATGAGTTGGCTACGAACTACTTGCACTTTCTCATCTTGTCTCGAGTGGGCAGTTTAAAACAAATAGTTTCTACATCTGCTCAGTTACGCTTGTATTCTGAACGCGCACCTGTGGTTTTAGTATCTATATCCATGCAGCTATCAGAACACAACATCAGAGGAGGAAAAGGAGTTCTTGTTGTACCTATCCGCATGCTGTCCTAATGATTCGATGAAAAATCATTAGGAATCAAGAGTCATTCCTAATGACTCTTAAATTGTGATTACTGTATTTGGTAAACACATTTGATGCTCTTAGCTATAATCTAGCGATCTTTTTCTATTTTACAACGTTTTTCTGTATTTCACTTGGTGTATGTGTGTGTGTGTGTGTGTCATCAATAACCCTTCTGGAAACTGCATGGATCTGCATCTCGCCGTCGTCGGTTTAAAGCTGTTGAGCTCATACCAGATGTGCAAATGTCATCTTTCACCAGAAGATATATACTTCTCACTCCTTATATCAGCACAGTTTTCTCAGCAGTCCCTTTCTGTATAATCCAATCTTGCTCGGAATCGTCCTAGAGGATACTCGATCATTATTCATAATCGCTATGTTCAATCTAGGAACATAAGTTCGCGATGCATCACTTTGTAAATATTTGAGTAACTTTATTTTTGTTCTATTAGAACGAGTATTAATTTTAAACGTAATACTTATTCACAAGACAGATAAATATTGTTATTTTAAAACGTTTTTATGTATTTCACTTGGTGTGTGTGTGTATCATCAAATTTTCGATCGTTGATTTAACAAACTTCCCATCAAGCTAGAGCTCTGAATCTTTGGGAATCGTACTTACTCGTATAACAATACAATATTTAGACATTTGCGACAAGTTTTAACTAATATTTCCTTTAATAATGCAGTTTAGTCCAACCATTTGGCGCAATTTCAAAAATTGGCCCCAAACTTGGCGATTTTTTTAGGCTGAACGTTAAGTTCGTAAAACTGACCAGGGTAGTCCCATTTGGCAAAATACCGCCAAATAATTATTGTCACCAAGGGTGGTTGGGTTAAACTGCATTCCAACCATTTAATTTACCGGATGAATTAATTAATTTTAGATAGCTTTAGCGTTTTTATGCATTTCACTTGGTGTGTGTGTGTCATCAAATTTTCGATTGTTAATTTAACCAACTTCCCATCAAGATAGAGCTCTGAAACTCTGGTAATCGTTCTTACTTGCCTAATAATGCAATATTCAGATATTTGCGACCAGTTTTAACTGATATTTCAATGATTTTTTTAATAAACTTTGCCACCATAAAAATACGTTCTTTTTAAAATAGTTGGTTTTTACCTCGAATTATTAAATATTAAATTGTCATTGAAATTTGCAGCCTACTGAGATGAGTCAAGTGAAGTACAGTACATGCTCAAGCCTCTAATTAAATATTTTGAAGAAAATAAAAGTGAACCTAGTATTTTGTAAGTCCTTAGACAGAAAAATCTTAACAGATAACAAAATATTTATTGCCTTTATATTTAGGAACATCTAAAATTATAGGAAATATTTTGTCTATTTTTTCATTAATTTTGATTCTAGATTTTAAAAGGAGAAAAACTTAAGTTTTTACAACAGATACATTAAGCGTGTCTTAAATATCTTATTCATAATTATTTTTAACTTAATTATTTCAAAAATATCGACTAGCCTTATAAATTCAAGTAGTGTATATGTCTCTTTCAACAAACTTCTTGATAATGTATCTTCTAGATTTTTTTTTTTCTTTCTGTGTTTCTCTTATGCTTTCTTTTTCGGTAATTGCTAAAGTGCTTTCTAATGTTTCTTTAGCTTCAGCTTCTTTCTTTAAACCTTTTTTTTTCTTTCATTAAAAGCGACAACTCTTTCTTACTGAAAGTAATGAAAAACACGCCAAAAGCAAATACGAGTAACATATGTTGGCACTTTTCTTTTCTTTCGTTTTTTCCTTTTCGATTTTTCGGTTTTAATGGTAAAAAATGGCGCAATAAAATAAAGGAAATGGGTCTTTAGTAATAGCAAATTATTAAGATATAATACTATCGAAATACATAATGTTGTTGAATATCTTTATCTAAGGATTCTGAGTTCAGTCTATGATAAAAATGTTTTAGTTAAAGAAGGTTATTTTTAAGTATATTTCCCCAGAGGGTTGTCTGAAAATGAAACACATTTTGCGAGAATAATTTTAATATGTACTGACAATGGTCTTAATTATATGTTTATTCGAGATTAATATTTATGCACATTTATGCATATGCTCTATAGAAAAAATTGATTTCATTATTTAAGCGAACATTTTGATTTTTAAAGAACCGAACACAGTTTTCTGCATGAGAAATAAAATATTATTTGCGTAAATGAAATAAAATAAATATTAAGATTTATATACATTGCCATTTTCGGAAAGAAAATTCCTTCATTCTGAGTGGGGAAGGAGACACATTTTTAACAAAGTACAATAAAATATTGTGTTAAAAATAAGAAAAATGAAACATATATCAATACAATTTTAAAAAATGGTTTGCAACAGGAATTTTAATTTAAATACAATTGTCTATCTGTAACGCTGTGTTATTCGAGATATTTTCTACTCTAACTTAGGAGACTTTATCGTAAATTGAATGGAATAAAATTACAATTTCTTACCAACAAAATTGCGACGGAGTTAGTTAAATTATATGAGGATAGAAGTAAAGTGGAATAATTAGAGATAATGATATGTATATGATAAAGAATTGCTGAGAAATAAATAAGATAGAGGATAGCAACCAGATGAGAAGAGATTAATATTTTGGACTGAAGATCTTAATTAGGTTAGCGTATTGAAGCGAATTCTAATAGTTATTATAAGAATCGGCATCATTAAATCTGAACGAGTGAATTGTTAATCAAAGATATCAAATTTCATTCAGAATCTAGGGTTGTTCAATCATTAGGATTCTAGAGAGAGGGTCCTTATCTATGCTTTTTTGATAAATTAAGTGTTTTATTTTTTTTTTCTCGTGTGTTTTCAATTATAGTTTCGTAATTAATAACATGAATTACACGAAATAATGGCCTTTGAATTAAATAAAGAAGGGCTGATGTTACATTTCTTTTATAGTTATTTGACATATATATAGTACAATATCTTAAAAATTTATTTGGGATAGCTTACTTAAAACTATGATAAAAACTTTGTTTTTAGGATTTTCATCAAGCTTCCTAACGAAATTTATTTTTAATGTAATTTAATTTTTCTTCGCCTTCTTTACCAAGAAATCTAGACTCGTAATATCTTTTTCAATTAATTTATATTTATAACACTGCAATAGAAAATAAACCGAACATTGCGAAATACGTGTATTGCAATCTATATTCTTAAATCTGTGAGCTACTGCAAATTTAGCCATTAGAACATTTGAATTATTAATCGCATAACTATGAGGGTTAAAAGGAATTTTCTGACACTTCAAATAAATTTATTTGTACAAATTTTCCTGAAAATGGTAGAGTTTGAGGTGACAGATGTTTGTTTTTTACTAACTCGTTTTCTTTCAGAACAACCACTATTTAACTTTTTATAATTGATTTTTGGATTCTTTACTTTAGAATTTAAAGTTTTTAATTTTTTAAAAACAATGTCTCAAACGATTATGGTAATCCATGTTTATTTTATTAATTTCAAAAAGTTATCTTTCTCTGTTGTAAGTTTTCTTGATATTTAAAAACAAATATTACGTTTCATGGTCTTAGTAAAAGGAAATGTGACTTCGGTAGATACGATTAAAATCATGAAACGTAGTGAATCAATTAGATAAATTACATTTGAAAGCACTGAATAATGGAATTCGGTGGTTGGAAGTTCGTTGTTTGGAGATGGAAATCGTGAAGTGAACCGCCAACGACACCACCTGGGGAGGGACATTGTGGTGTTAGCATTCCTATCTCGAAAATAAAATGAGGTAGGGGGGGAAAGTTATTTACGAAGTACTAGACCATCATCGATTTAGTTCAAAAACATACCTTGTGGACATTAAGGCAAAGAATTAAATAATTAACGCACGTTTTTTTTCCGTTATTTTTTTTTTACACTGTGACATGGCAAAACGATCGGACAAAGTAAAACCAGTTATAACTATATACCTTTATTTAAGATGTTCAAACTTCTCATCGTGAGCTGCAATGTACATTTCGATCATCGTTTGAATGTCACGTTACACACGTTGGCAAACTGTCTGTAATGCGTCGTTCAAAGTCATGCAATGTTTGTGGAGGAGTCGTACGTACCTGCTGGTTCAAATATTTCCACAGGAAAAAGTATAATGAAGTCAGATTAGACGAATGTGCAGGCCACTATTCGAAACCGCCATACCCAATTATTTGGTTTCCGAATTCCTTGAAGAGGTTATGCTTCACTGGCGATGTATTGTGTGCAGGTGCGCCTTCATGTTTTACAAACTATAGATACCTAAAATTAAACAACGGCAGGTTCTCCACAAAATCGGGTATTACGTTCTATACCAACTGTAAATATCGTACACCCGTTAATGTGCCATCGTAACATGTTGGCTAATCAGCTTGTTATTGTAAATTGCACATTAAACGTTTATAGCCAAATGCATTTGATGTCAAATGATGATAAAACATCTACAATTTTCCAGAGCCCTGTAAAGGGTCTTTTGCCTATTATACATGCGTTTCCGTGGAAACCATGCGTCATCCGTCCACACTATATCTGTCAACAATATAGACTAGACTTGCATCTGATTCATGACAAATTGCATCATGCATAGCGTCGCTCGACATCCCTTGCATTAAAACCTGTCGAGGTGTTAGTCGAAATGGGTGAGAGCTTTATTCGATTAGGGTTTTCCAAACCTGACTTTTGGAGAGGCCGCAATATTGACTGCTCTCTCTTGTGCATCATTCAGGATATGCGAAGGCGCATGCCAATACCTCATCCGATTGAATTTGCCGTCCTACCTTATCTGGTATGCCAGATAGAGCTCGACTACTCAAGCATCCTCAAACGTACATCCATCCCTTAAACATTTTACAACAGTTAGAATGGTTTGATGTGAAAGACGTGGGCCTGAAGAGATACATACAACAGTACAACATTACTACTGATCGTCCCTGCATCCACATTCACCATACAGCAAAACCATCTCATAATACCGAGCTTTGCAAAATCAGTCCATGACCATGAGAACCAACATACAACTCCAAGAAGATGTCTCTTTTTATAGTTGTCTCAGGTGAACAGGCGTGACATTCTTACTTATTTGCATACTTCAAATATTTCGAACACCAAGCGCAAATTACACTGAGTTGATGCGACACTATTTCATACGATCCACGTATGGTCTACTCTGTTTATAAAGACAATCAGTACAAATATGCAACCCTCGGTGTTTGAATCACGGTCCTTTTGATTGAGGAACACTAGCGATACCAATTGTGCCCCACTGTACATGTTACGCCTTGTAATGAGGATTTGGATTGAATTAATTGTGTTTTTGCTACTTCAGAAAACAATATTGAATTGTAACAATTTTGTCTCTTTCACATCTTGAATTTTACTAAGAGGTGATTGCAAGAAACGAGGTTATTGTAGGTATGGGAATCAAGCAAAAATTGCAACTGCTTTTCATTTGATTCCAATTTTTCCAGAGCTTCTTACATGCAATACTAAAGAATTCTGAATGTAGTCAAACGCATTCTGTTTTACATTGAAATTCTGTTGCTTTAATAAATGTTTCTTACTTGAGTCTCATTTTTGAAATAAATGATCAGTTTTGAGGTTTAACTAATTACCTACTCTTCACACTCAAATATCAGCCATTCAAGCCATGGTTTCCCTTAAAGCGACAAGGAATATAAATCACAGTTAAAACGAATCTTAGTTGAAAATAATGCATCCAACACCAAAATAGTTTTTATAAATATTGATATTGAAATTTCTTGACCTGAATATAACACGTGTCCCCCTATGTAATATACTCACATGGAATACTATGTGGCCCACATGGCAACGAAGAAAGGAAAACTCATAGCACGTGACTTTGCCTCTTTCTCATAAAAATGAAACACTAGCTTAAAACTGTATTCGCCTTATGTCAAAGAACCTGTTCGATATTTCGAACACATTTCCGGACAGAAAAGTGTTCAAATTTTCGCATAAGTTTACGAACTTGTAACACACATTCTTTTACAATGCAGTATTCTTAAAATTTAGAAATATTTCAAAAATACACCATTTTGCACATGAATGTATAGATTTTAAAGACTGTTTAGCATAACAATCTAAGAGACAAAACATGAAACATATTTTACATCAGAACAAAGATTGATTGAGAAAGAAATGAGTAGTGTTATAAAATATACTATTCTCTAAGGGACTGCTAGGTCATATACTAATATTAACGATCGAGTACTTTTTTTTATCGGAAAAAGCATTCAAGTTCTATACTTTAACATTATGCGATGGCAGCCTGTTGGGTCATTATTTTCATTTTGAGAATGCGGGAAAAAACTGTCATTAAAGCATAGTGGCATAAAAAAAATCTGCAGAACTCTTCTCCGACGGGTGTTCCTACTGATCACTTGTTGGTGCTGTGACGCCTGCCCGATCCGGGCTGCCTCTTGTGCCATAGCTAGATTCAATTATTAAACACTAAGACACAATAATCAATCAAAGAGACACTAGAACTATAGTTACAGAATTTATTAACTTCTAATTAGTATAACAACAATAATTTATGCTCTCCCGGGGAAGAATTCTATTAACCTAATTTAACCCACCAATAATAATCTAACAGACTCTTACCACTGATCCTTCCTCGACTGCAACTCAGACTCTAGATCAACTGTTGAAAACTGTAATAACTAAATATCATGGATCATCCCACTTTTACTCTAACCATCCACTTCAACCTCTCTTTCCACCTCTTTCAACTCCTCCTACAACCTCTCTTTCCCCTTCTGCTTCAGCCTCTCTTTCCACTTCTCCTTCAGCCTCAATATTTCTTCTCCTTCAGCTTCTCTATCGCGACTTTCAGTCGGAGTTTACATATTTCCTAAATCTCCTGCTTCACTTCATTTCTACCTGTTTCCTATCTGCACATTCACGTTTCATTTTTGGTTGGGCAAAGGTTTTTTAGCAAAAGCAATCAATCTTAATTAAAAGTCCTCAAGGATAGTGAAGAGAAACCGCGAATAGCCCAATGTCGCAGTGCTAATGCGTTTAAAGATTTGCACAAGATTAAATATTGTACTTCATGAAACGTATGATCTATTACATGTAACTCTCATGTGCAATCAAAATAAATTATGTCTCTGGAGACAAAAATTTTCATTCAGATCCCCTACATGTTATTAGGTCTAATGTAAAGTTCTGCCCGTTTGTGAAGAGAAATAAAATCATATATTTTTCACACATTTAATAATAGTTATTGTACAATATATTTTCAGTTCAATATGAATTCGTACCAGCGTGATGGAAATGTGTAAATACCATTTTTAAACATTACCTTTTCTTTAGAAGCGAAGAACTCAAATAGTGCCAGGTTAACGTGTGCTTCAGTTTCGAATATTTTTCCTTTGCAAAAATGTTCCAAGGAGATAAACAAGTAATAATTAGAAAATTTCGGTACTTGTCTATTAAAGCGGCGCCCACCAAATTAAGAATACGCCAAGCGAGTTAAAAGCGCCAAGTAAGCGGAGCGCGAAATTGAAAATGTAGAAAAACATATAACACACCAATAAACAATATAAAACTTTTTTAATTAAAATTTTTATTTAATAATCTTTTATATGTTTAGTGATAAATCTCATCCCAATAAGTGCTACAAAAATTTAGAAGTTTAACATTAATATTTATATAACTTTTAGAACATCAATCTACATAAAAGGCCATATTTCCAAAATTGCGTTCACTATTTCATAGAAAGCATTTTTTTCCCTACATATTTCCTCCACATAAATTCTGCCGGATAGATGATGCCGTGCCGCGCTGTTTCTTGTTACGCCACTTTGCGGAACCCACACATTCACTCCCGTTGACGGATCTACAAAATTGTACTTATGGTTCACCGTGAAATGTGCCAAACCATCATCCATTTCGCTGTTTAGTAAATTGAAAATTGTTAACGACATTTTCAAAGGTGATAAAATAGGTATTTTTTAAAAAAAAAAAATACAAAATCAGTAACGTTAACAGGCAAGCGATATTTTACTAAAATGATAAAGTGCTGTTTCTTTACGACTGCAACCTTAGGATATACAACCAAACATGGCGATAAATCTTACTGCTTGGCGAATTACCGTAATTTCCTGAGTAACTCAGTGATTTTTTGACGAATCGCCAAAGCAGAAAATAGTTTGGCATTATCATGATGCGATTTCATGCGTTTCATATTGAACACCGCCGATCTGTTTTTCAGTGCTTTGTTTAAATCATCCATTTGAAGACAGTATCTCTCTGAATTCGGCTTTTTGTTACGTTTTGGTTCTTGGACGTCTCTCCATATGCACAGCGTATTCAGGCACAATCTCGATTTAGAAGTGAAAGGGAATGATAGTTCATGCTGAAAGTGTGCTCTTTTCCTTACGATGAATTCGAAAATAATCCATTTTTCATTACCATTTATCATCCTGTCCAAAAGGGGTTTGTTTTAATTCCGAGAAAACAGAGATGTGCATATGCCGATTCGATTAAGCAAATTTCTCTCACTTAACTCACGAGGCACCCATCTGGAACCATCACTCATAGTAACGATAGAAATTATATTGCACTATAAATATTATTAAAAGTTTGAAATATGTATATTTTTTACTTCACAAATGGGACGAAACTTTCCGTTTGACCTTATATATAACATCGAAAATATAAAACTGTTTTACTTGTTGCTTAAGATTTAATAATGTTTTAATAAAAATGATACAATATACGCAAAGGCATTATTAACCCTCTCACTACCGGAGGGAGAAAAACGAAGTGCTTCTCTGGGCCCGCGGCTTCTTACCGCGGAGTGTCACTCTGTGCCCAGATGATTTTAGATACTAAGCCTAATTAGTGAAAAAAAATTCCTCTTAAAATCGGCTATTCATTAAAATATTTTGGTATTTACATATCTTATTTAAAATGCATTAAAAATATATACAAAAGAAAAAAGGATTTAATCGAAAATTGAATGTTTTATACCTAAAATTACATACAAAATCATACTTTTAAGAAAATACAAAATATATTTATATATGTTACATAAATTTCACGGTGTAATGATGTACCATTACATGGAATATATAAATATAAATGATATATCTTATTTTGCTGTATGGTATATTTATAAAAAAAATCAATGCATAGTCCAACGTCACATGCCTTACACACATATTCTGACGCTTCACGCAAGATTTTGAGCAAAGGGCACATCTTAACCCCCCCTTTTAATTTTTTACTTTAATGTCTATGTTCAGATTTGGATTATTTTCGCTAACATTACTGTCAGATTCATTCATTATTTAGTAAATATCAGTATCAGATAAATACTTTCTTTTCGTCATGACTGTCGCTACAAATAAAAAACGATTGAATGAAAATGAACAGCTGAGAGCATCTGCTACCTAAAGCCCTAACCCCCATAAAGGACCATAAATAATCCTTCAAACTTCTAAGAAGCAAGCAAGCAAGAAAAAAGTAAACTGAAAGCAAATGCACGCTTTAAATCATGTGATTACATTTAAAGAACAGCTCCGCAATATGTTCTTTCAACAATAACCCCCTCCTCTTGATACCCAGAAGTGAAATCCAAGTCCATATAACCAAGGTCAACATTCCAAATAACCTATCTATGTAGATTTCTCGGTAATGTAACACCATCTAGTAATATTAAAAAATCAAATAAAATGTTCTCTTTCAGCGTATCACTAATGATAAGCTGGTCTGCAGAAGGCATTCCAGAGCGTATCAATTGTGATACACTGGGCACAGGAGAGCCACCGCTAGCGTATCAAATGTGATACCCTGGTAGTGAACGGGTTAAGGTTTAATTATTAACTAAGAAATGACAGAGATATGTCCCTAAAATTTGTTTTGTGTATTGAGTGCTCCTTAGGTATATAAAGTCGAAAATAATAATTATTAATGTTAAACTATTTTTGGTTTCAGGGAGTCGTAGATGGAAATAACCCGCAGTATAGAGAAAATAATAGAGTTCTCTCTATCTACCGAGTTCTACAATGGCGTCCTTCGATAGGTCAAGAAACAATAAGGAAAATGTATAACTCTGGATGGTGTATAAGTAGGGAAGTTTTTGGAATAACAGATAAAAAAATTAATTTCTTTCTAAATTATTTTAGTTCCAAATAAGACAGAGGGCACCTTGCAAAAATTACTTATATTTCGGGAAAAAGCGGAGTATTTCAGTCTACTCAGAATTGCGACAATGCGTTATTGTAGTCTGAGACCAAATTAACTAAAACATCTTTAATTTACATCATGTGTATTTAAGGATCAATAAATGTGCTAAATAAATTTTTCACAGATTTTTCGTTATTCCTTATTAATAGTTAACCTTAACTGTTTGTTTAGTATATAAACATATATTTACATAAACTAAGCTTTTTGCTGTTTGTTTGCGATTGCTAAACATACAAAAAAATATTTAAATTAATGCATTTTGTACATAAAAATTTATTTCATAAAATTCCTTCTCGATATTTCTTAAAAATAATTTAATACGGAAACAAATCTGAAAGATATTAAATTTTATACAGATTTAATAAATTTTCTTTTTCATTAATTATTTTTTTTTCACGTCCTATTTATTGTAAACAGTGCTTTTATGTGGGAAGTACGAAAATGTTTACTCTCCTGAGAAATATAAAAGTGAATTTTTATGTTGCACAAAATATATTTAAAACATCATACGGCTTCCTAAATAAGACATTTTAATTGATAAGTGCTTTGAAATTAATTGAAATATTTTTTTTCATTGTTACAAAAAGAATTCCAAGTTTCATACATTTAAAATGCATTTTCATTTTGAGTAATTTTTTTTAATTCTCATATATCTTATATTAAAAATTACATACCAAAATATCTGTAATGTACCACATAAAAAATTAAATTGCAAATGATTTTTAACTTTGGAACTTCTCTTCAAAGAATTCAATTAAATCTTCTTTCTACGATCGATTAATTGTTTCTTTTATCGGTGTCATCCATTCATAACTATTAAGGAAAATTTTAAAAAATTCAAATCTTTTTGTAAAAGAACTCTTTTAAGTAGAGATGTTCTTGTATTATAAATAACATCTTTTGTTAGTAATGTTTTCTAGTTTTCTTTCCTTTTAAAGACATATTTAAAAACTTTAAATAACATCAAAGAACTCGGTGTCTACTTTGGAATTTTTGCATTGTTTTGTTTTATTCTCTGAGTTTTAGTAAAGCTGTCTTGGTAAAATAATTGTTGAAAGAGAGTATTTTTTTATTATTTTAAGTTTCTTTTGATCAATGGGAATTTAATTACATTTCACTTGGGTATTAGATAAAGAAAGACGACGACTTTTCCCCCATTTTTAAGTCAGTTCTTGGAGGATTCACGTGTATTTTTTTTTTTTTTTTTTGAAAACAGCCATCTCATTAACATTATATTTAGACCGACTTTTTGAATAGATTACATTTATCCTGAAGTTTGATAAAATTATTTCGGTAATAAGAAAAAAACCCGTATAGTATTAAATAAAAGACGAATAATGTATGGTACGGAAGGCATCTATATAAAAGTTAATCGGATTACCTAAATTTTTATCCGTGCAAATTTATACGACTTTTGAGTTCTTAAGTAATTTGAGATAAGTGTATCTTAGGAAGTTATTCATGCATGGGAATTAAGTTCATCCCAAGAGTTGAAAAATGAGACATGTGTGGATAAACGGAAGTGGTTCAAAAAGATCCAGTTTTTGAACAAAGATGGCTTCACTTATTTAAGTTGGTGTTACTTTATAAGCTAGCAGCACTAAAGTAAACAGGACAATGTTTCAACAGTTGGTTTTAAATTAACCACTTTATGATGTTCATTAAAAACATGATTGCTACCTCACATTTTGCCAATTTACAAAGAGATGTCACCATGCATGAAATCTGGTACCATCATAATATATCGAAAACTAAGCAACAATCAAAACAATGGGGGGATCTCGATGAATCTTCTCTAAAGAAGCCAATAGAATAATTGCTTATAAACATCACATGGTCAAGTGACGAGGACGACATCTGTGGGTCACTTACCTTTTCAAACTTCCACAAAACCGACGTGAGGACTTGGAGTATCTATATTTAAATGTCATCAGCTCCGCTACACTTCGAGTCTTTAGTGGCATTAGAAATTGTGTTCACGAATCGACGGAAACATGGCAATTATGTAGGAAGAAAATACAATTTGAAATTAAAATATTTTATTTGTGTGCAGGAAAGACTGTTCTGAAACCTTTGAATCACTGGAAATAATAATTTTAAAAATCTTTTACTTCTAACAGTTGTAAACATGGACAAAATTATGCAATTAAAGATGGCACATTTTTGGATTAAATTTGTGAAAACAATAAATTGGTTAAAAGTTTAAAGAAACTTAAAAAATTTATAGTTCTATGTAATAGATGTTTTCGATTAAGAAATACAAACAAAAATTGTAAAGACATTAAAAGCTTTGTTTTTTATAATGACAACGATATATAATAAAACAAAAATAATATTAAAAAACAAGTTAGCAAAATTTTGCACTGAAGAATATTTAGAAAATAAAACGTTTTATATGTAATTAATTGGAAAAGTAATGTATCTGTAGAAATATTTTGCTATTACTTTGACTTTTATTTCTAACTAACCTTGATCGTCTGTTACTCAAATGTCGACAAGAGTAGAAATTCCAATATACTAACAGACGGTTTTTTACGAGGTCCACATCTCTAACTGGAGAGCAAGATTCGAAGGTCTGGAATCAGTTAAAATACGGAATATTGCGATTCAACCAATCACTCTGTATTTTAAGTGAATATTCTTTAAAAAGAAAATTCATATCGATGATGGAATTAATATTTTCGCTTAGTGTACATTTATATCATAAATTGCGAATCAACTAACCCTCAGTTTATCAACTGTGGACCTCGATTACCTCGTATTACCGTAATCAGACTATAATCTGTGTTATTTTAATTCTTTCCGGTTTCTGAGAGTAAGTTTGAATATTTATGAATTATTTTAGGAATTGTATAACGTTTTTAATTTAAAGTCTTATGTATTAAGGAATGGAAAAGTCAGATCTTTGTTATGTTAAAGCGTCACGTGTTCTATATCTGTAGTTAAAAAATTTATTTTTTGCAATAATAATAAATTTTATTCATTTGTTTTTAAATTTGAACTTTTATTTCCGTTCGTGAATAAACATTTTTTTAATTTTTTCTGAGCTTTATTACGAGAGTTGGTTGGTATAAGGATTCGTTACTTCTGAAAAAAAAAAGAAAACATGTGTTATTTCCCATTAGCCTCGGGATAGCGGTAAATCGCCAAATATTGCACATTATTTTCACTTTCGTTGACCGATGGCCAAGTACAACCTATTTCCTTAATGTTTGAATATGCGCTAATTCAAGGCATTTTTTCCTCCAATTTAGACATTATTGTGAATTTAAAAATAAATTGAGGAACCATATTATAGTTAGAAGTTTCAGAAAATACGAACAATTATAGCTTAAAAGTTGCAGTATAATATTTTCTATTTTTGTGTATCTTTTAGACAAAATATTTAAGGGCTCAGAAAATAGGATTGGTATAGACGATGCATACCGTATTCGAGACAACAACTATGTGGTAATAACATGTTAATTAAAGATAAGGTACCACAGTTCTACCTATCTCTTCAGTGGCTTGACAAACGTTATTTTAAATGATTTAGTTATAAACATTTTCTTCCTTTACATCTGCTTGGGAAATGTTTTCACCCTGCTGGCTACGATACAGTTCGAACGATACAGTAGATTTCATTTCTTTTTTGGAATATGTGCTGAAATTGAGTTTTGGATCCATTCTTAAGGGGAGGAAACCTTGCTCTACTGGCTAATACACAAATAGACTTACAGTCATAATCAGTTGTAACATTCTGTCAATCTCTTGGTGTAGGCATTTTTAGAAAAAGTTAATAGAAAAGTTTTTATTTTCAAATATTTGATTCATCCATTTAATTTAAATGGTAACCCTTTTATACACTCCCATAACAAAACTTTTTGAAACGTAATAGTTTCAGAAGACAATTAACCATATTATGGTATAATAAAGTGTTTCATGAAACGGGAACTACTATGTAAACTATAAAAAAAAAATCGAAGAAGTTTATTGTTGAGACTTTATCAAAATCTTTTTTTTTTTTCCTATTCCTTTGAAATAAGGTCAAAAGTTTCAAGAAAAAAATACTTTGAAGAGATCACCCTACATTTTCTTTTCTTCTTTGACCACTGACGGTTTAATTACTTTCTTCGTCTCTCTACTAGTTGACCGAAAAAAAACACACTTAACGGATTCAGGTTTGCTTTTTTTTTTCACAAAATTAATTCTCTGATGAAGATTTCATTAATAAAGACAATTTTAGTAAATCGTTTCGAAGTTTATTATTAAGAAAAGATTAGCCTTTATAAAAAGAAATCTTTATCTCCAGAATCATAAATTTTTTTCGGAAAAAAAAATTAAAAATTATGAAATTCTGTATATACAAGCACATGCTCGTAAATTTTTTTTACCCTGGATTACGTTGCTTTGAATTGAGAAAAGTTCAATTTGTTTTTTAAGAAGGCGTTGAAATTTGTATGTTTTTGGTTGTTTACGAATAAAGCTTTTATAATTAGCGAATGAAAGTTGAAAATATTTATTTTTAGTAAAGCTCAAGCAGGTTGATTCTTTTCTTGGTGGTCCGCTTCTACAAGAGAAAAAAACCCTTAGATTAAATAGTAACCAGTGAAAGTTGATGCACATTGAGCAAGAACTACATCTGACTGTGATGTACCAAGCAATGCGTATCTGTGATCTCGACAATAGAAAAAGTGAAGGGAAAAAGCAAAATTTGTTTGCGAAGAAGGGTCGAAAATAAAGGGGAATCGTTTGGTCATCCTGAGGCATGCACCTGTGTTTACCAAACAGTCGAAAAAAAAAATCGGGAAAAGATCACCAGGGTACTTTGGGGGTATGAAACCCGTATCAGCTATGAGAGGTGAATATTTGTTTTCGTTCATGAGAATTTCAGAAATATTAATATATTTCGATTTTCAAGGTTATCTTAATCAAATTCATTATGTCGAAACATGTCGCTGATAGTTCGTAATAATTGTTTTAAACATATTTTGAAAAGGATTTGTTCCTTTTACTCTTTATAGATAGAATTGTTTAAATTGTGTACAATTGTTATATTCTATTTTCGAAAAGCTTTCCTTTCTCACTGAAATTTATAACTCATACACATCTTAGAGTAAATTTTTGTTGTGACTAAAATAGTCTTTAATTTTGATTTGGAAACGAATTTTTCTGAATTGAGTAAGATATAATTAATTCATTTCGTGCTAAGTGTGACGGGAACTATTGTTTCACATTGAGAAAAAATGCCTTTCTTTCTATTTTATTAAAAAAAATTATGTATTTCACTTCGTGTGTGTGTCATCAAATTTTCGATCGTTAATTTAACATACTTCCCATCAAGCTAGAGCTCTGAAACCTTGGGAATCGTTTTTACTCGCCTAACAATACAATATTTAGACATTTGCGACAAGTTTTAACTAATATTTTCTTTAATAATGCAGGTTAGCCCAACCACTTAGCGCAATTTCAAAAATTGGCCCCAAACTTGGCGATTTTTTTTTTTTTTTTTTTTTTTTTGGCTGAACGTTAAGTTCGTAAAACGGACCAGGGTAGCCACATTTGGCAAAATACGGCCAAAAAGTTCTTGTCGCCAAGGGTGGTTGGGTTAAACTGCATTCCAACCGTTTAATTTACCGGATGAATTAATTAATTTTAGTTAGTTTTAACGTTTTTTATGTATTTCACTTATTGTGCGTCTGTCTGTGCGTATATCAGTGTGTCATCAAACTTTCCATCATTAATTTAACCAACTTCCCATCAAGTTAGAGCTCTGAAATTTTGGGAACCATTCTTACTTGCCTTTCAATGCAATATTTAGATATTTGCGACCAGTTTTAACTAATATTTTAATAATTTTCCTTAATAATGTTTTTAAAAAAGGTTGGTTTTTATCTCGAATTATTTAATTTAAAAATATATTTCTTTTGAAGGATAACATTTTAAATTACTATTAATTTACTCTCGATTCTATGACGAATTACTCCTACTTAAATTACAGAATGTAAGACTCCTAATTTCGCAATAAAGATCAACAAGAATATTTAACCCATTTATTCAATCTTTGAATAATAAATTTCAAAAAAAATTAAGCATATCTGGAGCGGTTAGTTAAACTCTGCTTAGATAAATTTTACGACAGAGGTATTTAGTTAACTTGGAGCTCATCTTAAAGTTGTGGTGGCATTCCTTGAGCTACTTGTGACCTTTTCATTATGCTGCAAATTTGCCATGGACTATTTACACCTAACTGTGTTGCCACGAATCGGTAGCATGGAACAAATAGTTTCTACATGTGCGCAGTTTTTCAAATTGCGAGTATTCTACGTACACACCAGTGGTTTTAGTATTTATATCCGCACTGTTTTATAGGAAAGCAACAACAAAAGAGAGAAAGGAGTTATTGTCTTGCCGATCCACATGATGACCTACAGCTGATTCTGTCCACTGTTCTACTCTTCTTTGAGCCTCTCAACTTTTTCTACTCTTTCTTTGAGCTTCTAGTCACCTTCTCTACTCTTTCTATGAGCTTCTAGTCAACTTCTCATTATGCCGTAAGTT